>KL274302.1:736-20716 GCA_000699545.1 Podiceps cristatus | reverse complement strand
CTCTTAGGGGGGCACGGAGCCCCCTTCCCGGGGAGGGCTGTGGGCGGGAGGGGCCTCCCTCCTCCCCGCTGTGGGGCCCTGGGGCCGGCCTGGCTGTGCGAGAGCCGCGGAGCCGCCGGAGGGACCGAACCGCTTCAGGCACGGCCTGCAGTCGCCTTGTCTTGCTCCCGCAGGAGAGCCGGGAAGCAGGGGTTTACTGGGTTCCTGCACCCCTTACCCTTGGCTTTCTTTAGCCGGTGTATGATTGTTGTCTGAATCATTTTACCTTTGTTTGGGTTTTTTAAGTGTATTTATATATATAGTGACCAGCTTGTAAATAGTATTCTAAAATGTCATAAATTTTGTTTAAATTTATTTACCTGATGGCTTGGTGTTTGGTGGGTTTCTGTTGGTTTGGGTGGGGTTTTTTTGGTTGTTTGGTTTTTTTTTTTTTTCCCAAAATACGACTAATGATATTGATAGAACTGTTATGTTTGACAATACTATCCACTGTTTCCACTGTATTGTTGGCAGAAAAAAAAAAATTACTCCTATGAGCAGCAGCCCTCCTGTGTTGATATGGCCAAAACCCTCTGAGGTATGACAAGTATTTTAGGAAATAAGCTCAAGGGCACTTTAAGAGCTGATTGCTTTGATGGGTCAGTCACGTCCCCCTTGTTTGTGCAAGTAGCGAATGCCTAAACCCTCTGAATATTACTAATACTCTAAAGGACACCTAGTTTTTGTCCAGCTTCTGACTCAGCTCACCCTCCAGGTATGTGAGTGCTAATGTTGGCATAACAGAGGAGGTGGGACTGTGGCAGACTCAATTTAGAGTGATTTAAGTTGTTGTGAAACTACTTTCAAAATTGCTAACTTTCAGCCAGGTGAGTTCACTGGTCTGGCTCGAATTGAGGAACCCGGAACACTCTAGTTAAAGTAGAAGCTCATTGCTACTGAAGTATTACTGTAATGGATGTGAACAGTTTTGCCTCTCATCTCTCAGTATGCCTCTTGCATATCTTAAATATGTCTCCCCTAAATTTTTCTACCTATAGACTAAGCAATTCCAATTAATTTCAATCCTTCCTTGTGTGTCACAGTTTTAAACCTCTCAAGATGCTTATTTCTTCTCTCTGTGTTGTTTTAAAATCATTCACATCTTTTTTGAACTGCAGTACCCAAGAGTGGACACAGTACGACCATTAAGGCCTCAACGCCAGCTTCTGCTGTCATGCCTGTCACAACCTACCTTCCTGTTTACATGTGCCAATATAAATACTTTTGAGTCAGTACAATCTATTGACAGTTTTGCTGACCTGTTTTACACCTGCATCCATTTCTGCTGACCTACCAAGCCAGTTATTTCTCTCTCAAGTAGGCAGTAATGCTACTTGAGAAATGATTTACTGCAACAGCCCTAATGCTATCCCTTCGTTTTTATTACTGGAGAGGTGGACAATCAGACAGTCAAGACATCTTTCAAAATTCCACGATTTTGAGTAAGAAAACTGTAGAGTTTGTCATCCTTTGTAAATCGATTGCATTTCTCGGAAGAATTATATTTAAAAAAACAAAACTAAGATTGAACTGTGCCATGGTTACGGAATGACTGAGTAACACTCAATTTAGAAGAGAAACTTTTTTACATATTTGTAAATTTTTAAAGCTTAAACCAAAACAGTTAAAATAATCTAAATGCAAACAAGGGTTGATAACGAAGAATGTAGGCCACGGGGGTTTCTTTATACCAATTTAAGATAAAACTTGGCAAAACCAGTGTAACTTCCTGCTGCCCCCATCAGTGAGGGACAGAACCTGCAGATACACATATTTTGCTGAGTAATGTGCTTAATTCTGTTAGTTGTGTTTGTCAGTGACGTACTTCAGTACTCAGATTTATTCGCTGTCCTGTGTGTGCTGCTTTTGATGTGGACTGAACAGTGCAATGTGCGGCTTACAGAGTTATTGATAGCATCCTCTGCAAAAGGCAAGTTCTAGCACAGTCTGATGGCTAGGCCGGCTCTTTAGGTGAAGTTGAGCATGCCATCTTACATGCTTGTACTTTGGTCTTCCCAGTATGAAATGAAATCCATCTTTGTAACGCACCAAAAATCTAAAACTGAAACATGTGATGTGGGTATTTTAATAAAATAACTGCTGTGGAAGGGACAAAGATCAAGACTACTGTCCAAGTCTGCTATCCTGTGAGCACAGGATTTTTTACATTTCATTCTGTATTTGTAGGATAGCTATAGAATTAGTTCTTAAGTACAGCTGAACAAGCTGGTAAATAATGCATTCGGCTAATTTATTTCTTCTAAGAAAAATGTGTCACGTGGTATGTTTTTGTCCATTTTGATTGTGTAAAGTATTTTTATGATGTGTTTTCTATCAGATAAGGTTTGTATGGTAACAACTCAAGAAAAATACAGGCTTTAACAGAAAAAAAATTTTACCTTTTCTTTATCACTTGGCCAGCAGACTTTACAGAGTTGGCTTCCCTTTTATTTCTAGGTTGCTTTCTTTTTTCTACTTTGGTCTGTAAAGTCTCCATCTGTAAGTTTTAAGACCGTAATGTAAGATATGAATGTAAAACTGCTAATATTTCAAAGAAACACTGTAACTTGTCTTTCTATTCTCTGTTTAGTCTATATTTTGTAAAAATTATGACATTAAAAATGATTACATGAATCCCAAGCAGAGATGGAGAAGAAATAAGTGCTCTATGTGTTTTACATAGATGTGTATCTGTATATATATATTTGTTTGTATAAATAGACGTAATAGAAATTTGCAAGAATAAAAATTAACTGTCATCAGATAAAGTTCACATGACCGACTTCTTGCATACAAGTGTGTAGGCATGTATATAAAAATATGCATGCATTCAAGACCTGCAACCCTTCCTGAAGATCTACAAGTAATAATAAGTTCTTTTGATCAGTATTTCTCCACTGCTATCATAGGCACAAGACAAGCCTGTCCTTTTTAGAAAGTTACACTGCCTTACTGTCCTACAAAAGGGATTTATTTTTAAAAATAGCTTAGAAAGGAATTTTCAGGGCCAGCTCCTCACCAGTTAGGCACCATCCTTTTTAGCAGCCAAACAGAACCGCAGTCAAGAGTCCTCCAAAGCAGAGGTTTTGCACCAGTGGCTCACATTTGTGCCACTTCACGTTTTCGTGTGTGTCTGAAGTTCCACTATAGACCATCTGCTACGGGCACCCAGGCAGGAATATGGAGCTCACGTCAACATTGGCATTTTGCTCTTTACATAGCAGCTTATCAAACAGGATTGCTACATAGATACCACTGTGGAAGTCCTGCTCCATTGGGTGATAAACATAAATGGATCTAGCTGGAGCTTGTAAATGTTTCACATAAGACATCTGACATATATTTGTCTACAGTAAGGGTCATATAATGCTTCATAAAGGATCTCCTAGATGTCAAAAGAAGCATTATCAGAGGTACTGTGGGATTAGTTCAGATATTCCCTGTTCCAATACTAGTAAGCAAGAAAAGACTTGATCTCCCCAGAGAACTAATTATTCAGACCAGCAGGAAAAAGACCAGAAAGAGAAAGCGTTATGGAGGAAGCAGCAGTGCTGTTTGAAGAGGCAAATCAGCATGCGAACAAGGCTTTTCTGATACATCTTTTAACAAAAATGAACACAGTGGAATACCACATCAAAGTAACTGTCCTGCTCCATCATTGTGATTGAAACAGCACAATCTGAGATTTTTTTTGTTTACTTTTGAATCAAATTCACGTGCAACAAAACAGCATTCTATTTAGTCTGTTTACCCTGCAGTTGACTTCTGATTCGTGTGTTTTATGTTTTGGGGAGGAATAGTATGTCCAAGTTTTGGGCAACATTTATAATTGCAGTACCAAGTTTCTGTGATAATAAGCAAGTGCTTATTACTTTTTGTCTACCACTCCTCCTTCTATCAGCTATGCGATAATATTGTCAGTGCCCTCAGGAACTGAATGCCTGATGCATCTGTGGGGTAAGGATTTTTGGGTCATAGACACAACTACCCGAATGGGAACTAATTCTTCCTCTGTTTAGAGACACTGCATCATTTGAAGTCTGTTTTTGTAGTCAACATGGCAAGATAAGTAGGAGCTTGCTCGCCTCTGCAGCTGGCTAGCTGCCTCCTCTTAGCACAACGCTGCTTTCGCTTACTCCCCAATTCATGTTTTTATTCTTTTTTTGTTCCCCTCCCCCAGTGTTTTAACTTGCCTTCAGGCCCCAGGCGTTCCTTTAAGCCTAGTTTTCTGAGTTTTTGTTCCTCTGCTGCCTGTTTACCTCTGCCTTCTTCAGGCTTTGCAGCGTCTTCCTCAGCCAACCTCCTCTCTCCAACTGTCACTCCCCAACTGCCTCTGAAGGTTCTGACGCTCCCCTCCTTCTCTCCTGGGGCAGCCACCCATGGGGCTGCGTCTGGCTCCTGACACTACGCCTGGAAACAGAGTGCCTGCCCATGTGTTATGTTGTCCCCGTGCCACTGGGGTATGTCTGAATCCCAAGTGAAATGAGGTTTGTTTCTGTTTCTTCCCTTTGTGATCAAGTCTCTCGTTTCGGTTATCTCTGCATTTAACGCATTATAAGCCAATGTATGCACTGTTACGATCTCCCAGTATAAAGCCATCTTTTTCAGATGCACACCCTCTACTGTGGCCCAGCTTCCTACATCATCACACCCCAAAATGAACAAACAAAATGGGTAGAATACCAGGGGGTGGTTGCAGTGTCCAGCAGTGCTGTAGGTGTATGAACTTCCCACATCTCCAGTGATGTGTCTACCAGCTCCCTCCCAAGCTTGGTGCATCTGTCATGGTTATAGCAGCAGTTGATAAAACACTTGAAATTTTCACCAAATACAGAGACCCTGAGGATGAAGTAGGCTGAGATGGAGATACCTTGTTTTCTTTCTTTGTTATAAAAGAGAAGTAGCAAGTACTCATTGTATTTTTTCAGCTTGCTTTATCTTTTTCATTGGTACAGCTTTAACCTATTAGATACTTGGAAGTTTTCAAATTATGGCAAATGAAAATGTTCTTTTGTAGTCTGTAGCTCAGCTCAGCGTTGTAGGGAATGTTTGACATCAGAAGTCGTCTTACAGTACTTAAATAAGTTTAAAATTTACGTCCTAATGTGTTCCAAAGCTTGTGGTACAAAGCTGGGCAGAGGAAGGGCTGTACAGGTGCCAAGGGCACTTCCACAGGGCTTTTGAACAACTTCTTAAGAGATATCGGGAGCAAAGCTACTTGGGAAGAAGTGGCTGAGCGTTAGTCACAGGTCTAAACACAAATTCTCCTGGGAGTCTGCTGCATGAGCAGGAGTGTCCTCACACTGAGCAAAACAAAGTGGTCCCCTCTGCATCCACCGTAAGCGGGAGTTAGCCATAAGCAGTATGGGTGCAAGCCAGTCAGGGAGACGGTCTGTTCCCCGGTTGGTGGATACAGCAGTAGAGACGTTACCATGGGGGAGCACTGGAAAGGAACCTGTATGAATACTGCTGAAATAGGAAGAAGAAAAGAAAGGTTGTAAGAGCATTTTCTAAAATCTCTGTCCACTCTCAGGGTTAAACAAATAGGATAATTTTGCCACTGAGAAAATTATGTGAATAAGGACGCTTGTAGATGTTTCATGGCTCTGTACAGGAATTAGTGATATCCTGTAAATGACTAGTAAGAACTTCACATGAGACAGGAGCTGAAGTTGAAATCCAAAAGCTATGAATCCTAGAAAAAGATGGAAATTGATTAGATTTAGACAGAAAATAGGAAACCCCAAGAAGAATTGGCATTAAAACCTCTCCAGTACTTGATGACAAAAAGAGACGAGAATGCTAGGGTTAGGAAAGAATAGCGAATACTACAGGAAACATCATTATACCATTGTACAAATCCATCGTGCATCCTTCCTTATCTTTAACTCTGTGTCATTTGGTATTTTGGTCATTTGGATTGTATGAAGAAAAGAGAATATAAAGAAAGCCAAGAAATAAGATAGCTTGGTCCAATTCCCATGCAAGGGCAGGATTAATACACCGGGGAACTTGAGCTCAGAAGGAAAAAACTTCAGGCTGAATTTGACAGAGGGCTGTCAAGATCTTCGATGGAATGGAGATGAGTGGATAGTGACTTATTTTTCAGAACTGCTTTGTATTATTTGGTTTTGTGTTATCTGGCAAGATGGAATATTACAAGCTTCCATGTCCAGTTATAGAGGCGAAAGGTATGAACAGGTTCAAATAAAACAAAATTTTCAAAACCAAATGCCCAAGGGCACCAAGGAGATTAAATACTCCTCGTATTTTAACAGGCTACCATTATTGCAACATACATTACATATACAACACATGAATGAGTTTAGAAGCTTATTTGCCACTAAATAAAAATGCACCACTATCAACTTTAAAAATCTGTTCTATAGAGAATTCTGGGCACCAGATTTAGGGTAAGATAACTCAGTAAATACAGAAGGATTTGAGCCAATATAAACTCCGTGATATGATAAGAAATGGGATATTATCATTAATGAGTGGCTTCTTCGACATACTATCAAGTCCTCACATCTAGAGAATTTTCAACATTATCCAGTGTCAGGTGGGGCCTGGAAGAATTTACAGCAAGAATCAATAGCCAAGACTTGAATGAGAGATGATCAAAAATAGAGTTGAGATTTTCCTTTTTAAGAAGATGCAAGGAGGAAATAAAACCATGATTTGCTATGGCAGCAAGCTGCACCAGCAGACACCTCTGGAAAATTCATCCTAAGCTATATTTAGTACATTCAAAGGAATTGTGACTCCCACTTGAGCCATTTCAGCTCAAATACAGATAAAAAATAATCAGATCACATAGACTGTTCGCTCATCTTGAATAAATAAATATTTAACGGTATTGTGCACTTCTGAGTGAAGTTTAGTTCTAGAAGCATAGAATAGAATCATGGAATTGTTTAGGTTGGAAAAGACCTTAAAGATCAAATTCAACCGTTAACCTAACACTGCCAAGTCCACCACTAAACCATGTCCCTAAGCATCACATCTGCACATCTTTTAAATACCTCCATGGATGGTGCCTCAACCACTTCCCTGGGCAGCCTGTTCCAATGCTTGACAACCCTTTCAGTGGAGAATTTTTTCCCCAATATCCGATGTAAACCTCCCCTGGTACAACTTGAGGCCATTTCCTCTTGACTTATCACCTGTTACTTGGGAGAAGAGATTGACGCCCCCCTCACTGCACCCTCCTTTCAGGTAGAGAGCGATAAGGTCTCCCCTCAGCCTCCTTTTCTCCGGGCTGAACAACCCCAGCTCCCTCAGCCACTCCTCACAGGACTTGTGCTCTAGACCCTTCACCAGCTTCGTTGCCCTTCTCTGGACACGCTCGATGTCCTTCTTGGAGTGAGGGGCCCAGAGCTGAACCCAGTACTCGAGGTGAGGCCTCACCAGTGCCAAGTACAAGGGAATGATCACTTCCCTAGTCCTGCTGGCCACGCTGTTTCTGATGCAAGCCAGGATGTTGTAGGCCTTCTTGGCCACCTGGGCATGCTGCTGGCTCATACTCAGCTGTCTGTTGACCAGCACCCCCAGGCCCTTTTCTGCTGGGCGCCTTCCCAGCCACTCCTCCCCAGGCCTGTAGCGTTGCCTGGGGTTGTTGTGACCCAAGTGCAGGACCCGGCACTTGGCCTTGTTGAACCTCATACAATTGGCCTCAGCCCATTGATTCAGCCTGTCCAGCGCCTTCCTACCCTTGAGCAGATCAACATTCCCAGCCAACTTGGTGTCACCTGCAAACTTACTGAGGGTGCACTCCATCCCCTCATCCAGATCATTGATTCATAGATTCAAAAGGTCTGGGTTGGAAGGGACCCCAAGGATTATAGAGTACCACCCCCCCTGCCATAGGCAGGGACACCAACCTCCAGGCCTGGACCTACACAAGGTTGCCCAGGCCCCCGTCCAAGCTGGCCTTGAACACCTCCAGGCATGGGGCATCCACCACCTCTCTGGGCAGCCTGTTCCAGCCCCTCACCACTCTCTCTGTAAAAAACTTCCCCCTAATATCTAATTTAAACCTTCCTTCCTGTAAAGAAGATACTGAAGATGAAGATACTGAACAGAACTGGCCCCAATGCTGAGCCCTGGTGAACACCACTTGTGACCAGCTGCCAACTGGACTGAACTCCATTCACCACAACTCTTTGGGCCTGGCCAGCCAGCCAGGTTTTCACTCAGCAAAGAGCACTCCATTCCAAGCCATGAGCAGCCAGTTTCTCCAGGAGAATGCTGTGGGAAACAATGTCAAAAGCTTTACTAAAGTCTAGGTAGGCAACATCCGCAGTCTTTCCCTCATCCACTAAGCAGGTCACCTTGTCATAGAAGGAGATCAAGTTGGTCAAGCAGGACCTGCCTTTCATAAACACCGTGCTGACTGGGCCCGATCCCCTGGTTGTCCTGCATGTGCCGCATGATGGCACTCAAGATGATCCGCTCTATAATACGTGTCATATCTTCTGATGTGGCTTTCTAGGTGAGCTCCTACCTATGAGCAGATTCATATCTATCTGCAATTCTATAGGTGTGCATCTGTACTTCATGTGTTAAAGTCCATCAAAAATACACTAGACAATGAAATTCTGATATTGAGAGCTTTTAGTACACAAATGGCTAATGAGAGCCCTTCAAACAAGCTCTTCGCTGAAAGTTTGGTTTAGAATAGTTCCAGTGTCTTGCAGTTAGTGGGTTTTAATGATGGGCTTTTGAGAAAATTTTTTTAGTCTTGTGATCTTTGTAGAGTTTAGTTCTTGAAATTTTATCACCGTCTTGTAGCTCGAGTGTGACATACTCCTGGGCAACGCTGTTCAATGCCTGCTTGAGTACAAGTTTAAAATGTGATATTTTTTCTTTTCACTGATTTATACCTTGGTCAAATTCATATTATGATCGTAGGCTCCTTTCTTGAAAACTCACTGTAGCTTCATTTCAGATCTTAAAATATTACATAAGCCACATTCTGGAAAATACCAAAATAAATTTTCTCCATCTTCTACATAAAACATCCTTTCTGAGTTACCAAACTTTCTTCCGAAGTACACTATTTTTGATCCAGAATGTCATTCCTTGACATTCAAACTGTTCTGATTACTTTAAATGTAATTCCACACCCACTGCAACCCACCTTGGGCCTTTTCCCAAAGTGATGCAGCTATTTTTCTTTGGGATGTTACAGGAAGTTACACACGACCATTCTAATACATAACAGTGAACATGCTTTAGAGATTTTTCCATAATTCCCGGTATCATTGCACTTAGCAAACTGTTTTGATACATACATGTAAGCAATTTAGCTCGCCTCCTGTTCCCCACTACGACTCACTGCTTTGCTTTTAACAAATTGGTAGAATTATTACAAATACACATGCCAGAGCTTTCAGATGGTCCCATTGCCTGTCATCCCATTCAAATTGTTTCTTCGGGAAAATTACCATCTAGTGTTGGTCCTGCTGGTCAACATCTACAGGATATTTCAACCAGAATGCCATGCATGCAGAATTATTTTATTTTATTTTAGTTGCAAAAATATTTGCCATCTGAAATGTTATCTGCTTATTGAAGCCATTAGACAGAAATATAAGTAAGGTAGTCTTCTTTCAACTGAGATTTACAAAAATACTCATTACCTCCTGGGGAAAAAAAATGGTAAAAGACATTTGCAGAAAAAAAGTAGGGCATCTATTGCTGCTACATGTTTAATTTTATTTGATTTACTATACTTAACTTTTTCCTTTGTTGGCAAAAACAACCTTAGCTGTTGCTAATGCTGTTTGCCAGCGTCTCCATCTGCATCTTTGGTTACTTCTTGGATTCGTTCTCTTAGCATTTGCAGAATTCTGCTTGCATCCTCTGAACTCTAATGGGAATTTTTCCCCTTCGGGGGTTATCATTCACAGTAGCATGAGGTTATTCACATTGTGGATGACGTTTTCCTGCAGTTGGAGACACCTGAGCCCAGTTCCCTCTCAGGTGTCTTACATGGTCTTGGTGGTCACTGCCAACGATAAGGGAATGCCTCTGTCTCATTTTCAGAGGTCTTAGATTCCCACTGTACGTGCCCATGTTTCAGTTTTGTTGGATTTGCCAAATCCCCTTTAGAGAGTTTATCTAAACCAATCTCAGCTCATAATTTTGCTGTGTAGGTTTAATTTGAGAATGGACCCTTTCTAATTCTACCTTTTGTAGATTATTTCTTTTGGGAGTGGTTTCCATAAAGCACCTCAGAAAGCAGTCAATTTAGTCTCAAAGTTAGTGCCGTATTTGTTCTAAATTTCTGTTTGGCCTGTTTTCTGCTGACCTTTACTTAAATGATTATGTGTATCTGTGTGTGCATGTATATTTGTAATATATCTTGCTCAAGTTCAATTTTACTACATAAAACAACCTTTTCGCTTGAGCTTGCCTGCAACAATGTCCCAGTTGTTTTATTGGTATTGTAACAAGTCTCATACGAGGCACATCCACTGCACATCTGAATAAAAGTAAACATCCTGTGTTCCTCAGCCTTCTATAAACCCCAACAGATGGCTGCTGCTTTTACAAACTGTGCTGAATAGGATGGCTCACATTTCCTATGCAACAGACTTATTTCTGGAATCCAAACCCAGTACACTTCTTGCAGGTGGGAACATGGATCTAGCCGAAAAGCAGTTTAGCCCAAATCACTCCTATGTGGCAACTCCTTGTAGCTCAGACCCTCTTGTCCTTTGGAATGGAGGTACAGTGGGGCATACCTTGTATTGCTGATCCATCCAAAGTTGCAGGAGGACTGACCACAGCTTCCATGTGTAGGTCCTTGATCACCAAGCCTAAAGCTCCTTTGTGCAATACTTCTTTTCATTAGAACCTTTGTTTATTTTTTTTCCCTGAGAATAAGTATTTTTTGGAATTGATGATATTTCTTACACTGACCGGATTTCACCTTAATGCTCAGAGCCAGTCCCTGCTCAGGGTACTGGCAGAATCTGCAGGAGATGGCGTATGTTTCCTCTATCTCTGCTAACATTCAGGAGACATACGCCACAGGCCTGTGTCTTAGCCTGATTTCCCCGCCGCAGCGGTGCGCTGATGTTGTCTGTCCTTAACCCTGCCTCTGGAATCAAGGGCTTCAATGCCTGGGTGAATTAGCAGCAATGTCAGCTTGAGACTTGACCCTCTGTGTCTTTGTGTGTTCAGGGATCCATTCCTATCTCAATTATTTCCTAAAAACAGGGAGCTACTTTGGGTGGAAGTCCAGGCAAGTAGTCTCTATTAGGTCTTAAAATCAATGTTGGGGATGTTTTGTCCTGAGAGAAAGGCAATTTGGGAGTGGGCTTCATCCTTTTTTTTGTTTAAAAATTCTCTCCACTGAATAACAGGCTTGGTCTCAGCTGCTTGTGCCCACTTCCCATTGCATGTTAGAGTATTAAGTGTTAAAGGAAAAAGCTATTGAAAGACAACCTTGCATTCTTCTAAAACTTGTTTACTGACTTTTTTGCATGGATGGTTTTCAATGGGCTACACATCTGTTCTGTTGCATTCAGAGGCCCTAAAAAAATATGCCATTTGTTTAGGAAGTAATTCTGAAGAATTAAGAAATTTCTGATGTCTCTCCTCCAAATACACTATTTACCGAAATGGCTGAGCAGAAGCTAGTCTAGCATTAGCTGTCCTTGTGTACCTTCACCAGCCAGAACTTCTCTGATTCATGAAAACCTAATACACAATAGGCATATATCATGGGGTATTTTCCTCCATCATGCCAATGCAGAAAGCAGTTTTCATTAAGGATCTAGTAGACTGGTCACACTCCAAACCCCATCTTTATTATTTCCTAAATCAGTTATTTACGTTTCCAATTTCCTTTACAATTCACTGTTTTTTAACAAACTATTGTTAAGCCCAATTTCATTGTATTTTAAGATATTTTGCACCATGTCCATTGCAGTCAATCACTTTATCATTAGCCATCTTGTCTTTCAATTCAGTAGTTGGTCATTTCAGAGCAACCCAGGAAGCAAGAAATGTGAAACCAGAGGTTTTACAGCTCTCTCACCAGCATTCTGGTCACAATGATGATATTTTTTCCTATAATTCCCTGTAATGGGAACATCCTCTTGCAGTAGTTTTTCTGTGGTTAAATAGAATACACTGTTGGTCAAAATCTCTAACTAGTTTGAGAGAGAGATGAGACTCTGTTCAGCCTGTCTTCCAACAGCTTCTTCTGTTTCCTTGAAGAGAGACTCCTTAGGTGGTTATGTCCATTTTCCCGCTAATGGGACTAAGTGTCATTGACTGGTGTATGCAGCCAAAGAGTTTCTTGAGGTGATGGGTTTTTACAAAAGGCTGTGCTCAGAAAAATCAATATTACAGAAAAAAAAAAAAAAAAAAAAAAAAAAACAAAAACCAACCTATCAACATTTTCTATTATATAGACAGGAGTTTCCATTTGCTTTATCTTATCTTGTATCCTGGTCACAGAGAGATGGACATTGAAATCAGGTGGACTGCCTGCATTCATTGAACTCTGCCAATAATTTAATATATTTTGCTAATTGCAATATTTCAGTTCCTGGTTTGGATTTTTAATCCAGAAGAAGGATTTTAAGGCTGCTTGTACTGATCCCCTTGCAGGTGTTTTTAAATAAACCATGAACACAAAGTTGTATCATCTACTTCTTGCTGGGGTTTTTTGTAATTTTATTACCACAGCCGTGTCTCTTCAGCTTTGCCACTGAGTTTTGAACTCCACAAAAGCATCCATGAACCATTTTCCCTGCTACAGTAAAACACATGTTTATGCATGTAGACTTCGCTTCTTGTCTGGGAAGCTGGACAATAGTATAAACCTATATACTACAAAACTGGACTAACTTTTCCACCCGTACAAAAAATTGTAGTTCTGGCACAAGTGTGCTTGAGTAAAAACATCATGAATGATATCGGTGGTCAAATGAGGTATCAAAATCAGTTATTCCTCACCCAGAAAGTTGGATTCAAGTGTAAGCCAAGTCATGAGAGCATATATAACTTCTACTGATGTTTGCTATATTAAGAAGCAATGGGCCATGTATACAGCCTTGCAAATTTTAAGTGGGAGAGAAGCTTCATATGAAAATGCTAATCGTAATCACAGCCTCAAGCACATGCTGCCACAAGCCTTTAGTAAACACACAGCCTCTCGTCACCTTGCTCCATACTCATACATAGATCCTGCATTATATGTGTATCTCACATTTAGCTCATGTTTTTCCTCCATTAACTTGTAACTACTGTGCATGCCTTACAGCTGGCCAAAACCTATTCTACCCAGTCAGGGGCTACATCGCTGCTAGAAAGGATAAAGCAAGGTCAAGCTAATCAAGCCCTTGAAGAAGGCAGCAACCTGTGTGGCTACCAAAGGTTACAGTAGGCTCAAGCTGTTCAGGAGAGAAATACAAATAAATCCTTACGAGCGTAAATAAGGCACATTCAAATGTGTTTAATTGTGCGTGCCTGTCTGAAAATCTGGCTCATCGTTCTTCTTTCCATTTCTCACTCAGAGGGTCACTAGTGCCTGAAAACACTGATATGCCAAGGAAGCCAATTCCTCGTGGGAGCATGACTCTGCTCCACACAGACATTTTCCCTTCTGTCACTTGGCATAATTCAGTATGTGACTTGAAAATTCGAAATATCAACAAGAGAAAGGAACCAGGGCCAATAGTGTTGTGAGCAGAATTCTCAAACCTTCCCAGTAAGTGAAAAATACCTCTCCTCTAGACATACTTACTACCCATTACTCCATTCTTTTTAGCTTAACCAGAACTATTCCTTTGCAGCTTTTAACTTATGAGGAAATGGGGGAAAAAATACTATAGTCAAACATAAATGCATTAGACTGTAAAAACACACCGCTTAATGCCTGCACTGCGCAATACAGGATTTAGCAGGCAAGTTTCTCTCATCTCGTAGTTCTCCTCCTCCTGAGAATCGCTTCTTTCTTTTCTCTTTCATTCTCAGCGTCATTTTCTCCCAACAACTTTGTTGTTCTTTAACACCTTTTAAATATAGTTATGAAATATATAAGTATGTATTTAAATATATCTTTGTTCCTGCTGCTCTCATCTGTGTTACAAATGCAAGTTGAAAACCTTCAATGTATTTATGCATCATTGTAAGCAGGAAAGAACTGTCCCCTATACTGGCTTTTACTAGCTTCTGGTCATCCCCACGTCCCAGCATGCACAAAGTTACTGCAGGTTATTTTGCAGGTTTTTCCTGAAAATTGTTATACACCTGAGCTAAACAAAAGCAAAATACACCACAAACACAGACAGACATCTGCTGAAAGCCAAATGTGAGGTGTTGTTACCTTTCCTTCAGTCCCTTATCGAACCCAGGGAGTGCTGCCCCTCTCCCAGCCTGGCAATGAACTGCAGGAGGCAGTCATCTTAAGATGGCTCTGGAGTAGTTGCTTAGATAATGATGTAACTTCTTCTTTATCCAGGCGAAGCTGCTGGTTCTGCTCTGGAAGGTGAAACTGGGAGATTTCTTGTTTAGGGTCACACTGTCCTATGTGCGGAGGTTCTTTACTAACAGTTACGGCATCTTCCTCAGCAATTGCTGTGGTAATTGCCCCACCGCCTCTTTATGCAAGTTGCTGTTTTGGTCTCACCAAATCCCTCCGACATCCATTCAGAGCTGTTGGGGCTTCCATGACATGTTGCTATCAAGGCAGCCAAGAGAACAGGGAAGTGGTTCCAAAAGCTACTTGCTCGTTTGGCTCCTTCCTTTGTGCAGAGGAGCTCTTCTTGTCCGTAGTTTTATTATGAAAAGGACTCAAAAACTAAGACAAAGACACTAAACAAGCGCGACTCTTTTCACTCGCAGAGCCGCACCTGCAGCACGGACCGTATCCACGCAGCCCTGGAACAATCCAGCGCTGCTGATGGCTCAAGTGTCACTGCAGAGCCGGATTTAGAAAGGTCAGCACAAGCATTTTACGGGAGAGGGAAACAAGCGCGACTCTTTTCACTCGCAGAGCCGCCCCTGCAGCACGGACCGTATCCACGCAGCCCTGGAACAATCCAGCGCTGCTGATGGCTCAAGTGTCACTGCAGAGCCGGATTTAGAAAGGTCAGGCTAGCACAAGCGTTTTAAGGGAGAGGGTTTCCTTAATTTACGTGTTTGAATTTGGAGTTTAAACATTTAATTTTTCAAATTAAGGAAAGCTGAGAATTTATGGGAGCGTAGAGGGCATGATGCCTTTAAGAGAATTATTAAACTGAATTAACAAAAGTGACGATTTCTTAACTGGGGGGAAGAGAAGGGAGAAGAATCCAGTGAAAGTTAATACTCCTGGGTAAAGTGTCCAAAGATCCATTCACCTACATTTTGTCAGTGAAATGAGTTTGAGGGGAAAAAAGAAAGTGTTCATCAGTGTTTAAACAGGATGCTGTAGTAAGCGAGTAGTTGTCATTTCTTGTAAAGTAAATTCGATCTGAAGCTTAGTATTTCCAGTGCCATGGTCTTGGATGGGTGTAGGCAAGTTGCTGGAATGGTTAAATTTGGCCTCTGCCATTACAATGCACCTTATTTCTAATTTGAAAGATGTCCAATTTCAGCACCCAGGCATGCATCCTGTCATATGTTGATTATTGTAATAAAAGCCTGTTATTACCAAATTTAATCCCATATGCAGTCATTAACTGAAGAGCAGAGTCTGCAGCGTTCACAGGCTGTTCAAGTCGGGATAAGCAGCCTGTTCACAACCTTCTGTCTTCCTGCCTGTGCTTTTCCCCGGCGCACGGGAGAGGTGAGGGCCCAGAGGGTCTTGTGGCGGAGAGGCCATGGGGCCGGGCTTGTAATTTCTAGGAGATCACGCTCGAACCGAAGGTCCCAAAGCAGCACATACCCCTCAGCACAGGGCAGGATCCTCCGTTTAGATGGCCCACGGTCACATGCCCTTCAGAGAGACCGCAAGCTTCCGATCAGTCTAACGTTAAAAGGAAAATAATTCTACAAAGGTTGAATTCTATAATATACACACGTAAACCACAATGTGCTGCAGGGGAGGGGGGACACATGCGTGTTTTTTCTCCACATTCTGACCTCTGCAAGGAAAATATTGATGAGTTTGTGACTCCCACTCAGTGTAGTCATCCCACCAAACCTGAATTCAGCAGTTCTCACAGACGTGTGGCAGGATTTGATACTTATGTTCTTGGCTGTTAATTAATTTCACCGCTAATTCTAATGTATTCACAGAGGCCTCTGTCCAAAAGAAACTTTAAATATGGCTGAAGTCTGAACTTTATAACATATAACACTGGATGGTTTTCATATGTAAGTAGATTTCAGTGGTACACAAGCTGTGTGTTATATACGCTCCTTGAGTTAAAGCACCATAAGTTAGGGAAATCGCAATTATTTGTAGAGTTCAGTCTGTTGTGTATATTTCTATGTTACTAATACAGGCTGTGTTGCTATGTGCACATTTCAAGCCAACTAAGGATTTACAACTTGCAGGTATGTAATGATATTGGCACTTACTCTTTGTTTCCTTACGGAGAAAGCAACAAATGCAGAAGTTTCAATAAGAATGAAACAAGGGCAAAACAAACACGAGGGAAGATACTGAAATACAAATTTTTACTCCAAACATTTAGACAGTGTTGAAAGTCATAAACAAGTTGTCTTTTTGATAGTCTAGATCTGGGTCAGGCTAAGTTAACGGAGGACAGGAAGAAGTTGGGAGATTCTTAGTCCCAGATGAAAAACACATTAGGTAAGTTTCTTTTACATAGTCACTCTGTAAGTGTAAAATCCAGCCACTGATACCACTGCTCCTCTTACAGAGCATCAGAGGTGCCCTCAAAATGAGAGTATAATTTTCACGATAAGCTGGTGGTGGTTTTGTTTTTTAATCAAAAACATTTGTAGCTCACTGAAAGAGCTGCCAACTTGACCAACCCTGTTTTGTTTCTGGAAAGGCTCATTATTTCATTTCCAACATCCCGAGGCAAAGGGAATCCCTTTCAGTAAGCACATTTTAAAGCGGGTTCACGGTGCAAGCGGTACAGTGCGACCACCGGCTCCTTCTTTCACAGGTGACTCTCCTACCACCCCCCTCGGCACGGGGCCTTGAGTGAAGCTGGCACTGATGACTGAAGTATTGGATGATGACTGAAGCCCTTGGAATTGCCCAGCAGCCTCTCGTCCGCTGGTACACCTCGAGCACCCCAGGGTACAATTTTACTACAAAGCATTATAATGTACAAATATAGTATAAATATTACATGGCCTTCAGAAGCGGCGTTACACCAGGGGATTTGTACCGTTTTGTGAAAGGGCAACAGCTGCCCTCGCTCCACCCGAGAGGATCCTGGGAGGAGAGGTCTGCAGTTGCGTGAGGGGGTTTTCTCCCACGTGTGATTTAAGTATACAAGGGAGACAGATGCAATCTGCAACTTTGCTTCCAAGTTAAGATTTTTCAGGAGGTTTTAGGTTTGTTATGTATGTTGCAAAGCATTTTCCATGGCTTGGGGAAAGCCTAAATGTGTCCTAAAATACATCTTCAGCCTTCCCATGATGGAGGCTATGAATGATCACAGCTATTTAAGACTTTCCCTGCTTTCTAAGAATGATTTTAAGGGGATTGTCAGTGCCTTTAGTGCATTAAATACAACAATACTAAACTGTTAGGAACCAAACAGACCCAGCAGGAAGGCTCCATGGGTTTATCAAACTTGAGCGAAATAAAACAAACATGTTTCACTGTCCCTTGTTACATAACTTACAATGGCAACCAAGCTCTGGCTCCTGCACACAACTCACGCTGTTATCCCAAGCGTGCGTGGCATTCACAGCTACCGCTATTTATAAAATCCATGCAGGAGCACGGCAGGCAAATCAAGTCACCTCAGCAGAGGTCAGAAGGTGACCGCCTCAGCGCACCCCACGGGCTCGGTTCGCGCCATCTCCTTCGTAGCTGTGCCTCAGGCTCGGTGCTCTCCCCTCTGCCTCTTTAAGGACAAAAGCACAAAAATACAAACCCAACAAGGTCGCTTTTGCTTTGCCCATTGTAAAGAGCTTCCATTCAGCTTTATCTCATGGCTGCTTGGGATCACAGCCTGGACTTTTCTCTCCACCAGCACTCAGACTCTCTCTGAACAGGTTTCTGCCTCCCGCACTCAACCTGACCCCCTTGCTGAGGAGATCTTTGTGCCGCCTACTGAAGCTGCGTAGCAGTCACCCAGGCACGGCCGCGTCTGCCAAGCTGCCTCGAGTTTAATTCAAGCAGCTCCCACTTTGGGGTGCCTCAGCTGTAAGTCGCTGACATGTGCTAAACAGGCGACTTGCGACGTTTGCGACATGGCCGCGGTGGTGGGTGGCTGGGGCAGTGGAAGGGAAAGCAGAGCCGAGCTCTGCGATGCTTTACCGGGTCAGTCTGTGCTCCAGTAACGTGACACGTGCGTACAGGGGCAAAGCGTAAAGAGGTCTGAGGGCAGAGCTTGGCAAAAACCCTTACTCTGGGGAGAGAAGTTGAGCTAAGCGCAAGCTTTGGCCCCACTTCCTCCGTACCCAGGCACGGCTGCCCGTCGGACTGGCACAAGCAGTTGCTTGTCTGTGCTTGCCTTCCACTCGCGCTCATTAGCAAGGAAAACAAAGTTGGTTGAACAGAGCTGGCAGGAATCCTACCACTGTGTTTGCTAAATGCATCTATGAAAATATAAACAGATCACCTTGCAGGGCATCACCATAAAATACTGCGGGTGACAGCTGATTCCCAAACAGCACTGCTTCCTCCTCCTCGGTCCTGTTGCCTTTGCCACTGGCTGCCACCACGCTGCTGCTCCTCTTGATCACAATCATCCTGACTTTTCCTCCTCTCCCTCCAAACAGTTGCCCACTGAGTCCTTTGAGGGCTCACCTTTATCCATCACTCTCCTGCAGCACGGTACTGCAGCCTCACATCCAACAGAGGCATCGCTCCATCTCCAGCACTTTCTGGAGCTGTGCAGCCTCTCCAAGTCTTTCTGCTTTAGGAAAACAGGACTCCATGACCTTAGTGTCCCCTTGCCATCCCTACAGAAGCCCTTGGCTTTGCAATTTAGCCTCGATGGAGCACGGGGCAGGCTACACGGGTTACACCCGTCTTCCTCCTGCCTCAAAACCAACACTGTCCTGCTTTCTCCCCTGCTCTCCCCAGGGGCTCTCAGGAAGCAACTGTCAAACTATGGCTTTGTTCTCTTTCAAGAATATTTTAAAACCTTGTGCACATTCCCCTCCCTGCCACCAATGTCCACAAAAACTTGATAAAAATTGGTAAGGAGCTGGGGAAAGGTTAGGGTTTTCTGGTTTTACCATTGTGACTTGGCTGGGTAGCATTATCTCACCTCTTCATAGAATCACAGAGTAGAATCACAGAGTCATAAAACAGTCCGGGTGGGAAGGGACCTTTAAAGCCCATCTAGTCCAACCCCCTGCCATGAGCAGGGACATCTCCAACCAGATCAGGTTGCTCAGGGCCCCGTCCCGCCAGAAGAATGTTTCCAGAAATGGGGCTTCTACCACCTCTCTGGGCAACCCGTGCCAGAGTTTCACCACATTGTAAAAAATTTCTTCCTTATGTCTAGTCTGAATCTCCCCTCTTTTAGTTTAAAATCATCCCCCTTTGTCCTACCACAGCAGGCCCTGCTACAAAGTTTTTCCCCATCTTTCTTATAAGCCCCCTTTTAAGTATTGCAAGGCCGCAATCAGGTCTCCCCGCAGCCTTGTCTTCTCCAGGCTGAACACCCCCAACTCTCTCAGACTATCCTGATAGCAGAGGTGCTCCAGCCCTCGGATCATTCTTGTAGCCTCCTCTGGACCCGCTCCAACAGCTCCATGTTCTTGTGTTGAGGGCCCCAGAGCTGGATGCATCCAGGTGGGGTCTCACCAGAGCCGCGGAGAGGGGGGGGA
>JMFS01077641.1:0-28435 GCA_000699545.1 Podiceps cristatus | reverse complement strand
TCTTTTCCAACCTTGACGATTCTATGATTATTTCAGGAATAGCGGAAAGTTAGAAAAAACAACCAGGAGGAGAAACTGGTAGGTGTAGATAAGCTGCTACCCATACAACAAAGGCATGGCCTTTGTCCTGTTAGGGACATGTCTTGCTGAGGGGCAAAATCTGCTTTGTTGCATTGACAAAGCTTGAGCCTGCAGTTGTTAAGTGTTAAAAATCATCATGCTGGGAGGGGTGAGTGGAGATTTTGGTTGTCAGAAGCAACTTGCATGGACCAGTCTAACTGGAGACCTTTGGGAGAGGATGCTCCTGCAAGATGGAATTCCTAAATTGGGTCTTACAGGTTGTTCCCAAGGAGGGAAGGGAGCTTCACACAACCATACAATGGAGATCTTCTTGCCCAGAAAGCTGTTTCTATGGCTCAACCACAAGTGCCCTTTGCTGCTGGAGAAGGCATTGTGGGTACTCCGAACTAAATGGCGAACACCTGAGAAAAGACCGGGTACAATCCTGGTTGTGGCTGGGTGGTCAGATGCAGGAGGGCATGGCAAGAGATGCTGAGTCTATGGCCTGGTTTGAGGGAAAACCGCTCGTAAGGCTGTGATCGGACACCACTGGGAGGGTGACTGGTCTGCAGTATTTCGTAGAGAGAATTGTGTGTTTGTGTATTTGTATGTACATGCCAAGCTGGTCTGTTGGAGTAGCGTGAATCAGGAGTATACTGTCCTTTGAATAACAACCAGAGTTGTGCATTGCCAGAAATGTAATACCTTTGCATTTTTACTTGTCAGTGCCCTAATGTTCCTGATTTACAGGAAACAAATGCTTTTCATTTGGTTAGAGATTCCCCAATAACACACATGGCATAAAAACTTCTCCTGGGGATGGCAATGAAAGATACATTTTCATGTGGTATTTTGTTTAAGCCCTAACACTGACACTGACAAGCGAAGAGTGGAGCGGGTGCCAAGGTGGGTTCCCATGGCCCTGGCTACATCTTGACAGCGCAAGGAAGCACTAAGAGGCTTGGGCAGATGGGTGGTTTCACGGGTCCTGTGGCAGCTTTGATTTGCCTTAGCATCACTAAAATGCCATCAAAGCAGCTCTAATTAGGCTGGGTCACCTTGCCGAGCCTAGCTATGAGGATTTTCATTGCTGGCATAAAGGAGATGCGGCTATCACCTCACCTGGGTTGTTCTTTGAGTGGATTAAAAACTTTCTAAAAAAAATTAGTTTTCACTTGCAAACAATTTTTATTTAACTTGTTGAATTCTGATGGTGCGCTGCAGAGCCTGGGCTTTCAGCTTTGGATCCGAGCCTGCCACGTGGGCCATCCTGGGATTAAAGAGTTATGGGCCTTGCTCTCCGGGCTGAGACCCAAAATGCTCTGGGTTTCCAGCCATCCTCTCCTGGAAGCACGCTGGCTGCCAAACTGCAGGCGGTCCTCCTCAGTGGGCCTCCCTTCTGGCCTTTCAGCTTTTTAGCTCCCTATCAGTCTTATGAGAAGAAGGGCTGGGTTGCACTGTTGACACTGGGGTCTTGGCACGGGAATGCCAGTGCTGTTTCCTTAAGAAATGTGGATTTTTCAATCTTTTCCCTGTGATAAGAAAATTTGAAATTTCTGTTAACTCGTTTCAGAACATTTATGTATTTTAGTTAGTACTTTGCCATTTACTCGAGACAAAACAAGTCTGTTTTTCTGTAAATTCTGGTTATTGCAGTTTGTTCTTCCTTTCTCCTTTTTCATCTTCTGTTTCTCAACTGATTTGCTTCAATCAAACATCCATTTACACATCAGTAACTTTATTTCATTACATCAGAGTCTCATTGGTGTTACTGGAATTGCCTCAGATTTCATGTAATGGTTGAGAAGGCTTGGCCATAAGATGTTGTGGTTTAGGAAAACTCATTTTGAATTGATTTGTCACCTTTTCACACAAACAACTGTGCATAACAGAGTGTAGCATGGAGTTGGAAACGAGTAGCTGGGGGGAGGGAAGAAAAAGGGCCTGCTTAGTAGATGCAAGCAACAGCATCGTTGACTATGCAACAGTGGCCATCCTGAGGCATCTGGTGTACCACACGGCCAAACTCTTGGAGTTGAGGATTTGAAACTGTGGCAATAGCGAAACTGGCTGCTGTCAAAAGACATAAAAATATGCAAGCCACGTGAGAGAAAGCTGTGATTTCTCCATTAATCGTTGTGTTGCCTAATTTGTAGGAATGAGGACAGACAAGAACCAACAGCAAATAAAATAAAGAGAACAATAGTACCATAGCAGGATTGTTTTCCACAACTGGGATATAATTAATCAGTTTTCTGGTGCTACATATTTGATAATAAAAGAACAAACCAAGGCCTCATTTGATGACCCAAATGGAAATGATAATCCTGCTTCTGAATGTAACTGATTTTTTCAGATCAGCTAGGGAGATAGTTTTCATGGTTAACATGCTACTAATAAAATGCCATGAAAGCAAATATTTGAGTAAGATTTTTTTTTCCCTTGACATTCAATATGCAGTAGCATGCCTTCTTTTTAGTCCTGTCAGTAAGTAAATTGTCTTAAAATAAAACAGCAGTATTGCTTATCAGTAGTTGGAATATTGGGCACCCTTATTCAATTTTCCTTTTCTTTTGTCAAAAACAAATAACATCTTCTGCTGAGGGAGAGGGAGGTCAGACATTCCCATTTTGTTTGTAACATTGCCCCTATTTGCCTCAGATGATTAAATTTTGTGGAGCTGATAGTCCCGTAAGCACCCAGAACTGGTGGGATATTCCTTACCTTGGCCTGTCTTGGACCTGTTCTTTTTACATTGTCTTTCCCTCATTAAACAGCATTTCTTTAACAGTTAATGTGTGAGAAAATGAGGAACTGTAAAGAGGCAATAACAGACAAGGTGGAAAGGGATGCCGAAAATGCAGTGGAATATTGAGAAGCGAATTGTACGCTTTCAAAATCTATTCCACAGCTAGTGCCACTGCAATGCTTGTGGCTTTCTAAGCCACCATGGTGGACTAGCTCATAGAGACGTTTGAGACCTCACAATCTGTAAAGGTCCATCTCGGGCTTTTGGGAGATGGTAGCATTTTTCAACACAGAGGAGTGAGTGCAGTTCCCCTGGTCAGCATCATTAGCACAGTGGACATTGCACACTGCTGGTTACAGGTCAATTGCAGAAAGTACAAAAATATGAATTTAATTTCTGACCTTTTTTCCTCTATCATATTTTCCTTTTTAAAAAACTATATTGCTTAAAGAAGGATCCAGATTAACAATCACGTTATTCATGCAAATCGCAAGATGAGGATCAAAAAGATAAAAATGTCATAGTTTTCTCTTCTGCCTAAAGGATGCAGAAAGCATTGTATATAAGTTAGAAAATGAAAGAATTGCAAATAATATAATAGGCTAAAAATATCAGCAACACAGGTCATGATTTTACAGGATCATTAACTGAAGTTTGTAGCTAAATGTTACTGTTTTATTTAATAGTAGTCTTGTAACAGTTATATGCTATTAATCCAGGAGACAGATTATTGAAAATATTTTTATGACACTGTTACTACCCTCAAACTGTTCAATGTGTGGTTTTAACTATGTGACCTTTGCATATTTCATTGCTTTCTGCACTCCAAAAGTTAGGCTGAGTTCAGAAAGAATGTATGTGTCCTTTTGCGAGGTTCATGGTTCATCTATTGGTTCATATAACTTCAAAGAGTAATTTCTGATACAAAAAATACGTTTTCACACATCAAAGTGACCCTGTCAAAACTTCCATCTAAAATTTTATGAGGCCTACAGCCTGACTCATTAAAAAAACCAAAACAAACCACAAACAACCCAAGAGGGTTTAGATTACAAAAAGCTATTTTTGACCAACTAATGGGCAGGCAAAGTTATAAGGATTTCTAAATTTCTAATAAGGTCAAGGAAGTGCAGAACATAAGAGGAATCTAAATATTATTAAAATTTTCACTGAGTGATGCAGCTTGCACATATATATTTTTTGGGGGGGTCCTGTGACCTTCAATGGTAATTGTGATAACCCTCAAAGTAAAAAAAATGCAACAGGAATCAACAATGTTAATGTTCCTCCTAACATTGTAGGAGGGAACCTTCTGTTTTCATAGTGCTGAAAAGCCTCATTTACAGAGACTGGGAACCGTCTTACACAACAATTTCATTTTGTTGATATAATCATGGCTTTGTATAGCCATTTACATAACAACATTATAGGTCTGTAAGAGAAACAGGATAATATTATTCCATAACAAAGTTACTGTGGTTTTGGTATTGTCGTAATACTAGGACTCTGCTTTTACATATGATTTTCATGAGAATGCTGTTTAAACGAAATGATTTATCCATTATCACACTGCTCTTTTTGAGGTCTTAAGTAGACCTCCAAAGCTTAGGCCTTTTGCTAACTGCCTGCTGGTAATAGTTGGCACTTTTACTCCGAACTATTATGGTGAACAAATTCTTCTTTTAAATGACTAGCTTGTCTATTCTTTCCCCCTGCATATGCATGTGAGAAGTTAAAGTACAATAAATTGAGTATCTGGCTTTGTCACACCTATCTGGCTTTGTCACACCCATTTTTTTTTTTCAGGAGGATTTGATTTTTGTAGGAAGTAGTGCGTACAAAAGAAGATATCCCACAAATTCGGAGCAGAATGGCGCACAGTGAATAAAGATCAGGCAGGGCAAGTAAGTCTCTCCATGGGGAATGTGCTGCCTTGCAGTTGATCCCGCTGTAGTGGTGACTACTCTGTTTTGAAAGGTTGCATCAATAACAGGGGATTGACCTAAAATGAAGACATTGCCTCTGAGTTTTTAATTCTCAGTCATAAATCTTAGCTGGAAATCTAAACAGCTCTCCGAGTTTTCCGTATCTGATCATTACACAAAGCCCCTTTGCATGATGGTAGTAGCAAAAGCAAGTGAAAATAAATCCAAATGCACTGGTAGAGTTAAGACTCCCTTTTCAGCATGGAGATGTGAGATAATATCTTTGTCTTCATCATTTTTTTTACTGTCTAGCCGTTTATGAAATGCTTACCCAGTGAAGATGTAATAGTTTTCATTTAAAATCTTGGTAGTAGATATTTAGTCTGAGACCAGCTGTGACACTTAAGTATTTCCTGCTTTGATGAACCAGATGATGAAATAATCTAATTAGTCTCCTCATGAGAAGCAGTCAGAAGTATGATAGCTTTCCTATTTAAGAATCAATAAAATGGTAGGATGGTAAAATCTGTCAGGGCATCTGTAACATGAATGTTTTATTATGAAAATAATGGAAACTTCATATGGATCTGATTACAGAGGATTACTTATCTTCCTTTACAATAGCCAGGGATTAGCAAACAGTCCTTATCCTTTTGCATACTCTATGTATTTTCATGTTTGTGAGAGAAGGGAATAGTCATTAAGATTTACAGATGCAAATATTTAGTTTTCTTTCTCTCAGTGGATACTGTAGGTGACAACTTCATTTTTGCAAGACCTTCATTTTTTCTCACCTTTTCTGCATAGCAGTTCTTGGAGGTAGTGTGATGGTCTTCAGCTAGTATGAACTTGGGGAGTTTCCCTGAAGTTGATGAAATTATGCTAGTTTACATGGTCAAAGCCATAGCCCTTTGCCTGACAGTTCCTAGTGTCCATTTTCCCCATCACTGATGATCCCTTCTGTGAATTTTGCAGCCTATTTGGACTGTAGAAAACAACAGACAACTCCCTATAAGGCAGGCGTAGTATTTTCTAAACCATCTGTGACTATTTTTTGACTCATCTTTTTCCATGTGACCTCAGCCTTTTTACTCATGGCATCAGAAGTAGCTCCTTCCATGTCTTGCAGGGGAATCAAACCAAACCTAATTACAGGCTGCATGTGTTTATACTTAATCCTTTGCCTTGAAGGAACTGAGCTACTGCTAGCAGTTAAGGGTATTTGCAGTTCACTGTCTTGTGAACGTTGCAGCCTCGCGTTATAGTCTGCATTTGTATCCCATCTCCTGTAGCAATGAACTACAGCTGCTCTTGCTATGTAACATTTTAAACATCTTTTATATCTTTTATTGACCCTTAGAAACGTCACAGAGCACAATTTTAGAAATACTGAGCTAAGATCTAGCAATTCTCGCTTCTAGGTCACATGGTATGTCGGAGCAATGCTCTCTCTTTTATGGTAATACTTTTACCTGCAGACATTCCCTTTTATCTGCTTGTCCTATTATAGCTTGTTCATGTTGAGATATAAATCTGTTTAGACTGAAAAAGACCAAGTATTTCAGGAGGCTTTGTAAAACCAGTCGAAGCATTTACCTACTTCGGTTACAAATATTCCAGCTCTACCTAACGGGGCTCTATATCTGGGGAGAGCTCAATATCATACACAGTTCTCCCACTGGATGGGGATCTTCAATGTGTCATTTATGAGTAGTAAGTCTCTTCTTTGACATTTACAGCTGCTGTTGCCATTTCTTACCTTCTAAGATTTCCAGGCAGTGAGCCTTCCAGGAGGGCCTGAGCCGTCTCAGGCTGAGGCTCACTCGTCTCCTCTGGGAAGTTATTTTGCAGTTTCGAATAACTCAGCTATGCATAAAAAGGCAATGCGACTTTGCTAGCCCTGAAGAGTACATCTGTCTCACTGACTCACCACAGAGATGCTGAAAACAAATATACTTGCCAGTCCTGATAGCGGTGCTTGGTTGGTTGGCTGTTTCATGCAATTGGAAGGACAAAAGTAAGCCTTCTCAGGAAGGGCTTTGGGCAGAAAAGTCAGGATGGCAGAGGCACTTCAGCCAGGCGAACAGCCCAAAGGGAGCAAGAGCTGGACTTCTGCATCATCTGGTTCATTAGAGGAGGAAGCACTTAACTGTCATGTGTGGTAGCACCTCGCATCAGAAAGAGAATTGTTGAGTATGAGCAACAGGGACTCTTAGGAAGAGATGACTGGTAGCATGCAATGCGGGAGCTTTCATGAGGATCTCAAAGGGAAAAGTAAGAAGTCTACATAAAGTCTGAATTCCAAAATAAAGTGTCAGTATAAAGGTTAGGAGTCACAGTGAAAACTTGTAATGCATGCCAAGCTTGTGTTAAAAAGGGAAGTCTCCACGACTAACCTTTAAAATATTTAATGAACCTTTCACTTATTTCTTGAAAATTTTACCTATGATGAAGACTGTTTAGCTTATGTGGTCTGAGCTCACTTCTGAGTTATTTTCTCCTCCCAGTTTATATTGGCAATATGCTCAGCTGTGCATGATGCAAAATGCTTAGCCATGTATAACAGAAAAGACTGGAAAGGCAACTCAGGCCTTTAGCTGTTGCTTTTAAAGAATCAACATGCTCATTACTGAGTAAGAGGCTCAGGGTCATGTATACTAAGTCACTTTGCTGGTTTATTTACTCCATCTTTGGGACCATGATTGTAGGTGAAGAATGAAAATGGAGGATCCAGAACAAGATGAGAAAAAGCAGAAGTGATGGTTTCAAAATACTGCAATGAAGGATAATGTCTAAAATAATGTAATTTAAAGGGGCAGCATTCTATTAGACAATATTGTAGTATGTTGTGGTGCTCACAGCAATTAGTCTCATGTCATGCTAAACCTAGATTTGCTTGGGATTTATTTATGCTGTCACGTGATTTTGAATGTCACAAAACATGGTCATCTGTCTCTTGAAAATTCAGCTGAGACGAGTATTTCTTTAGCTCTAAACAATAAAGATGCTTAGCAGGTACAGTTGGTACTTCCTCAGCCAATTAATAGAACAGAATAATACATATTTTGCTTAAGAACTTTATTTTGCTTGACAAGTAATATAGTCATCAGTTACTCATTGTCAGTCTAAACTTATATTTGCGGTGTGCATAGGTTTTTAAATGCACTCAGTATCTGAGAGAGGTTTTGTCTTGCCAGACAACCAGGATGGATGGAGAGTCTATTTTTGCTCAGTTCTAATCTGACTATTGCTTACAACAACAACAAAAAGATCACAGCAGAGAAAATGGTCCACAGTTGCATGAAAGTAGATGCCCTGGTTACCGAATGAGCTGAAAGTAGATCCAGATGTCACTAGCAGTTCTTTTACTGTGTGCTTGAGATGAGTATCTGTGGTCTCCTGCCTTACCTAGGATGTTCTTCTAAAAAGCCTCTGCTATGGCAAAGCTGCCTGTCAACTGAAGAAAAGTAGCAAATACTGAAAACCACTGATGGTGGCACTAGAGGCCTATCCCTCTATTCTCCTCCCCAGAAGGCTAATAAAGAACATCAAAAATAGAAGTTATCAGGCCATCAAGAATTAACAACATGCAGCAGATGGTAACACCTACCCTTTGCTATATATCTAATTTTAGCCCAGACTATTTACCAGCAAGTTGTGGCAAAGGTTAAGGAATCCAGTGCCGAGGAGTGGGAAGCAAGTAGAGGCAGGAGGGAGCGGAGAGGTTCTCTCTCACTTCTGGTCCTGTTTTAGGTTATCATTTTAATCAGGGACTTTGCACATCATTATTACTCTCAGTGAAATGAATGGAGGTGATTCTTTCAGCTACAAACTATCAACTGGTAGTTAGAAACTACAGCCTGAGAAATCTATGACACACCCAAGAAGCTGGAGCTATATTTTTATGGCTGAAATTGAACCATCTCCCTGAAGGCATTTATCAGGGGAAATGCAATTGTCTTATGGAGAGTATGTGTGGGATATGCATATGTGCTTATGGATGTACATATATGTGTTTTCACTCATCACGTTTTGTCCTTACCGGGTATTTTCTCTCTGCTTTATTCTTTTTTCCTTCCTGACTCTAGCAACAGTGTGATTTAGGACAGTAAATGCGCATTGATGCATGTTGGATGTGCCACTCTTGTGATGGATCATCTAGACTGAGAGCACGTCTTCACTGCAGGCTTAACTCAGGCTTCCACCCACATTTTAGTACAAATCTCTCTGTCAGCAACACACTTAAACTTTTCACCTGGGCTTATCTGAGCTCTGAACAGTCGTCTGCTGGCCCAGCAAGGGGCTCAAGGCTAAAGCTGAGGTGCAGCTGAAAGGTGGTCTCTGAACCTCTGACTTGGCAATGCAGCTGTGCTGTGCCCATTCCGGTGCAGGGAATAGCTGTAAAGTGCTGGGGGAGAATGAAAGACACTGGGATTTTTCCCCCCTGGGATAAAGGATGTCACCGGTGGGGTCAGCAGGCCCCACACCACATAGGTTTGAGACCAAGTGCTCTGGTTTCTCAACCAGAGGAAGAGCTGGTGCCACTGCTGGAGGTGTCCACCTGGGAGGCTGCAGCCCCCCACCAAGTGACGAGCATCATTTAACAGCCTTGCCTCTGCTATCCCTCCCCACCACCCTTCACAGGGCCGGGCCATATTGACTTTGGTATAGACTTAACTCATGGGCATGCACGCTCACGGCCTGCGGTGCAAGACTGTCGTCTTCGTGCTAGCCGAGGGACTGGCTGGATTCTCCGTCCCAACCTTCACCCTTTTTTGGGCCCTTCTTTGCTTGATCCCTGCTGGGTCTTTTGGCCATAGGCTTAAATTTGCCCATGAATCTGTACTAGGAAAATGCACGGAGGTGTGCAGATTAGAAGAGAGCTGAAAATTTCTGAAGTAGCATAGAAGCAATGGGAGGATTTTCCTCAAAGCACTGGGAGACAGAACCTTCCTTTGCCCCTCCTTTGAGAGGGTTGTGTATACGTTTAATTTCTTTTTTGTTTAATTGCCATATCACAAGCTGTGTTTCCTTCTGGGAAGTTCCATACGCAAGATGTTTAAAACGTTTCTCTGCTGTGGATGGTTTGTGTGAACAGCACTTCAATGAGAAACAAACTGCTCTGAGTTGCACAAGTGAATAAAAATGGCCCGAATCCCTGGTTCTGATATACTGACTAACTACTGTGAGTTTTCTGTATTTTGTGCCTGGTTTGAAGTGCCTGAAAGTTATTGGTTTTTATATTTATTATTTAACACACTTCTCCTGGGAAGACAGCTCTGGCCTCTCTAGTTGGTTCAGCCATGTTTTTCAAGAATAAAAAGCTCACAAACGTGTTAATTTTGAAATTTACATTAATAAAAGAAGAACTCTTGATTTTTTTTAAGGTTCAGTTTTCACATTTAGAGTTGGAAAGATCATTCATAAGGAATCATTTGAGGAGTTTCACCTTTTCCTTTATAGACCTGCTGCAAATTTCACAGGTACATGCATTAAATTCCTGTGTGTATTTCAGCATGAATGTTTTTTGAGGGTTGCAAATCGCCTTTTGTGAGTAGTCAAGATCTGAAATGCTTGTCGTATTAGGCAGAGCAGAGTTTGTTATCCTTGAGTGAATCTAGTAGCACTGGTGATTACAAAGTATGCACGAAGCCCCAATGATGCCAGTAATTCTTGTGTGATTAAGTGCTAACCCATATGAGCATTTAAGAAGGACAGGCAATTATTAAAGTAGTGTGTGTATAAACTGTGTATCCCAGGATTCCCAGTGCTTTAATAGCTCTCCAGCTTTTATTTGCATCGCATCAAGTAAAGACAGTTGCTGGGCAAGTACTGCTGTTGCAACTGAGCTTTTTTTTTTTTTTTTTCCTTTTATTTTTCAAGTTATTTAGTTAATGCAAACAGTTGAGAAAACAAAGAAAAAAACCAACTTTTAAGGCTTGTTATTCCCATGCCCCTTTAATTAAAAACTCAAGAAGTTAATAACTTTTAATAAATTCTATAAAAATAACAAGAACATCTGGCATTTGACTTCATAGTACACATGGAAAACAAAAAGACACATTTTTTGCCTTTATCCAGCTGACTGCACCATCCTTGGGCAATGTGCAATGAGCCAGGCTCTGATCTGCTTCCTCAGCTGTATTGAACTGCAACAGGCCTTACAAAGAGACTTTCTAGCACTAATAGTGTTGAAATTAAACTTTCAGAGAATTCATTCAAGTTGAAAGTTTGAATATGTTGACGCACAAGAGGCAAATGCCCTTTCTCTAAAGGACTTTATTCTGCAGCATGCTCAGGAACTAGCAACAGCCTTGAGTTAATTGAATGCAGTACACGGGAGAAGTATAACATAGCATCCAGATGCAATACAATATATTCAAGTATTTGTCCATATGTAAGTAGTTAATTGACTGTGTTGCTATGAAGCACAATTCAAGGTTATTTTATTATCTTTAGCACAAAGCTCTACAATGACAAAATCATACAGGTTGCAAAATATATTTAAGGGCAAGGTAGGCTTAACTACAACATTGCAAATGACAATGAATTTTTCTGCTTCTTTCTAACTTACTGTACCCTTCGTAGCTCAGGGACAGCATCTGGTGCTCAGTGAAATCCTCGTTCTATTTAGTTTTTCTGCTAGGAGGAATGATGGTAAAAGAAATCGTGTGTGGTTTCCAAGGGCATGCATTCATGCTAAAAATGGTTCACATTCACAGTCCTGATTCTTGACCAGTCCCAACTGCTCATGTATTATGATTTAAACCTCTCAAAAATATGGAGGTGTTTAAAAAATCGTGCAAAAAAATCCTATACAGGGGTTAGTTTCTTTGCCTTCTCTTTCTAAACCTTTTAAACACCTTTTCTCCATGACCATGAAGTCTAGAAACTTTTATAAAAGCTGAGATTCTCCTAGAAAACATTATTTAAAGGTCTGGGCAAGTGCTGTGATTTAAGACTTCTAATGAAATCAAGAGAACTAGAGTCTCCTTTTACTTCCACCCAAGCATCCAGCCGGACTATGTGAGGCTGATGTGAAGATGAATGTGAAAGTAACACTCCATCTTACATTCTCTTTCTTTAGGGCAATCACATGAAACCAGAGAGGTCTTGCTGTGCTAGAAAATTTTGCTTTTTTGGACTGGATTTCCTATTTTTTCTCCTGTCAGGCATCAGTGCCGCTGCAGCCAGTGCTGCACTGGGTGAGGAGCAACCTGGGGCAGCAGGCGGAGGGCAGACAGGACCGCAGGGTCTGTGGGTACTCCACCAACCTATGTCACTCTTGGGGTACGACGGTGAGGAGGCGGTGAAAGGGTCAAAGGGAAGGGTTTTGTGTGTTCAGGAAAAAGCTAAACCTCATTAAAGGCGTACAGCGTTCCTCCTGGTGAAGCCAATGGCACAAGCTTTCTTTGCCCCCTTTCCTGTGCAAGCACAGAGACACTTCAAAATGTACAATTTGTGTGTGTGTGGAGCTGGGGGAAATGACAGAATGTAATATTTATAACTGTAGCTATAACTTAAAATGATGAGGTAGCTACAAATGCCATTATACATCATTTGGCATCTTAATTCCTTGTTATTTAAGGCAGACAAAAATGTTTGTGAAACATCTCAAAAAGCTGTTATTTTTAACAAGTGACAGGCTGATTCTGGAACATAATGGCCAGGAGCTTTTTAGCAAATTAGTTAGCATGATGTTCTTAGGATGAGTGTTATATAGGAAAAACTTCTCAGGAATGAGTATTTGAGGGCTAAAACCAGGATTTCATTGGGGAAGTAAAATTATTGTAAATTATGAGTAGCTTTGGGAAAAGAATTTCCATGCATCTTGTCTATCTTATCTATAAATTAGATGTAGTCTGTCTGTAACGAAGAGGATGAACGTCCGCCCTCAACCTCTTCAGTTATAGTGTGGGTATCAGCTAATCTCCTTGGGAGCGCCAACGTAATGGTTTCCTCTAATATATTAAAAAAGAATATAGATTGCCTATTACTGTATATGTTCTTGGATTTTGTCTTTGCATTTGATAGAAAGTTATAAGAGAGTTAGCAGTTTCCCATTAGTGTTGAGACCCTAAAGCACTGTACACAAACTAAGAAATGCATTATACCTAATAAGAAAGGAAATTGAGAAGCTGAAAAGGAATAATAAAGGAAGAAAAACATTGATGTCTGCATGATCCTGGAAAATGACTGTTATGTTCTGTTACAAAAATTAAAATAACTTCAGCAAGGATTTATTATTGAAGAAAAGTACATGTGGGACTAAAACCCAGGAAAAAAAGCGAACCCAAAACATCACTGCAAACAAAAAGCCTTTGGCAGTGAAAAGACACCAATGAAGATACAAATTGAGTTTTAGAAGTATTCCTAATTAAAATGTTTCATTTAATATGAACAATAACACAAAAGAAGTATAATTGAAATTCAAAGTAGGTTTATTACCTATAGCAGAGCTTCTAGATGTTAGTTAAGGAGATATGACTTATAATATCCAAAAGCTTTAAAGAAATCTATCTGTTAACAGTTTTGATAATGCATCTGCCATTTTTGAGCACCATTTGCTCTTTTTATCAAGGGTAAGAAAAAAACCCACAAACAATCAAGAACCTGTGGAGAGTTCACATTTTTTAACGGTGTTCTAACCCAAACTGTTTTGACACAGCCACCTGGAGTAATTGCCCAGCTTGGTTCTTCATTAACTGTTTGTTGAATTTTGTTTCCATGACAACTTCCTATATTATACTATCTTATAAACTCAGTAGAATTCAGCCATCAACTTAAAACACCTAAATGTTTCTCTGAGTTGCATCTCTTGTTTCCTTGGCAACTTCCTCTCAAGTCACCCTAGGATATTTCAAGGCACCCAAGACAAATTCCATCGTATTGATCTTTTTAATGAATTTACACTGACCTGCAGTATACACATTGTACCAAACTTAAAATATTAGATGACAGAATCTTTATTGATTTCATTCAAATGCTGCTTCTCAGCTGAAATCCAATTACTTTGCCCCAGTGCGTACATTTTCCCCATTAAGGCTGCAAAAACAATGCTGTAAGGCGCTATCTATATGTATGCAGACCAATCTGAAGATTAAAAACAACTTTGCATACTAAATGCAATATTTCTGACAGAAACAAGGACACGTTTTTTGCTGCTCCAGACTAATATATGATTATTAAGGTAAATTCTAATGAGAAAAGGTAAATGTGGGAGAAACCACAAGAAACACTGACATTCAATTCTTTCTGATACATTACAAATGCAGTAGTTAAAAAAATCACAAGAAAAACAACCCAGATGCTAAATCCTCCCATGCCCCCTGCCTCTGCCAAAAAACCCCATTGATTCCATGCTGGTCACAAAATATGGCAAAAGTTGGGGACTGATTTGGTCTGCCCTAATTCTGCACGTGCTGTAAATTGTACTGTCTTGGAGCAGTGTGAGATGCTGAAAGAAAGCAGCTGAACCTTGTCTCTTGGTTGCAGTCTCTCCCTCTAAGGTCCCTTAAGGAAACAGTGGCCAGTTCAGAACCAGTATGTAGTCTCTACAATGGATAAAGACCATTTTCATCTCGCACTTTTCTCCTTTTGCATAGACTGGTTCCATGGCATAAAGAAGAGGTGGGACCTAGATCTGTGATATTTGACTGGAAAAGTAGAAAGTAGAACAGAACCTGAAAATTAATCTCTTTTGGAGATAAAAAAGGGGTAAAAATCTGAGATCCATGCACTTGAGTTTTATACGCACCTGCCTTATTTAACCCTACCATACTCTGTTTTCCCAGTGTAAACCTGTATCCTATTATTTCCAAAAGTGTCCTACCTTCTTATGTTGGTTCCTGTATTTTGCTGACCTCAACCCTGGTTTAGCATGTTCCCATTTTTCTCATGGCTTTCTTTTGTCTGATTTATTGAGAATGCTTCACTCTAAAATAAAAGTAAAACCAAACCTAGACAACACAACCGCACAGGCTGATTTAGGCTTTGTGCAGACGAATATGGTAATATATTTACCATTAAAGTTAGCACCCTCAGTGTCCTTTGGTGACATCTTTTTCAGATCTTTCCTGGAAGGATAATTTGCTGCTTTTAGAGATGTTCTGGAAGCTTTTGCGTCTCAGCTTTTTCAATAGTTTTAATGTCTCCTGTTTGCTGTTTTTCAGAGGAGGAGAGGTCTGAAGTCGAGAGCGTGCTTTGCAGCACCCGTGCTTGCTGCTTTGGCAGCCTATAGTAGCATTTGCTTTCAGAGCTGGAAGAAAACTTATGTTCATGCTTATATCCACAGAGGCTCAAGGTTTAGGAACAGGTGTTAACTCTGGTAGGCTATTTCAATCTTCTTGTTCTTAAAATTTCTTCACAAGGGTGAAATAACCCTTCTTACATGCCAGGAACAACTTCCTCTTCTGATTATATGTGACTGAGACGAGCTGGCTCAAGCAAGAGCAATTTTCTGAGTATGTCTGAATCCAAGGTTTTAATCTGGACCAGACAGCCTTGCGCAGGAAAGATGGTTGGGGTAGTCTCTTTTGGTGAAGGTCCTTTAAGTTGAGCTCCAGCCTGGTGCACATGAGACACAAGGAAGGGAAGAAGGAGTGGAAGAAGAGAAGGACCATATCTTTACGGCTGTGGGAACTGGCTGTCATGGTGTCAAGAAATACCGATATTTGTTTAAAGGAAATAGAATTGCTGCTGACAAAGAGATGAATGAAGGATGTTTTAAGAGACAAGTGATTTTACTGATTTTAAGTTAGGCTCAGTGCTGAGGAGCAACCTGAGAGGAAATTAACTACTTTAAGCTTTTAAAAAGCCTATCAAACAAACAGACCTTAACAGAGCCTTGAGTCACATTAATGTTAATTGACAGATGTGCAACACTTGAAAAAGAGATTTGAGACGTACAGTTACCTATAAAAACTAAGTAACAATGGCTTTGTAAGAGGTAACTGGAGATGATTAATTCATACCCTTAAAAAAAGAATTAGTGAGCTGTTTTTTAGAACAATCGTTCCTCTACCTTGTGTCTGCTGCTCTCCTACTTTCGCCTCTCAGGAAATGATCCTTTGAAGACATAACAGCTTGTCTGATTTTCTGCATGTTAGAAGTCTCATTAAGTATTATAAATTATTAATGCCAAAGAGGTTATGGTGGAGAGCATTTGTTGGATCCAAGCTACAAGTGGAAAGACCTTCTGGAAAAACTGTGGCCTGTCTCTGTACAGTACCAGTTTACTGGGACCCCAAGCTTGAGAGCCTGATAGCTTTGGGTAGAATAAATAATAACATTTATAAGGAACAGACTACATGATGAATGTGTAATTTCAGGCAAACTTAAAATGTCGAGCAAGTTGAATGCTATTAAACTTCCTTGTCTCTTGAGCTAAATTACATCTTTTTTTTAAAAAAAATAATTGCACATGCGCTTTCCAAATCTCAAATGCATTTCACAGTGTTTGGTAGATGACTTGCACTGCCAAGACTTGCTGTTATGCAGAATGCACTTTAATTAGGATTTTAATGGGTTTCTTATGTCACCATTCAGGGTTATAATATGCTGTTTTCTCTGGTGTTTTAGCCTAGTGGTAAAATATTAATATTAAATTTTTAGTACAAACTGTTCTTTGAAAGTATTTTTTTGTTCTTGCTTTTCTCAGACTAATTGTTCTCTGATGCACAAATATTTCAACTTTATTTAGGTGGGTATATCAATATATGATAGACTGTGCTTGCTGGAGGGGATTAAAGGACTAAGTTCAGGAAACAATGTGAAAGTCTTTCCAATGATTTCAGTTGGCTTTGAATCATGCCAGAACAAATATTTTAAGATACTTCTCTTCAGTTCCGTATTGACACTAGTGTTGCAGCAGTTCTTAGTAAGCTATTTTCTTTGTCAAAGTGTATGATGCCAAGATGTATGACTAGAAAGAAGGTTTCCTGAATGTGATCATCCATTTGTTTTAGTCATAGTGTAGCTCTGAGCAAGCAGTATTAACGTATGTGTTTGAAATAAAGAGTGTACATATGGAATCAGTTTTTTTGAGGTAATGTATTACTACACCATTACTTTCAAATCATAGACAGACCTGTGGACATTTTTGAAGAGAAGTAACAATAGCAACAACAGCTTCTTTTACTCTGGAGACAGCTAAAAATCCCACAAGGTTAGAGGGAAGATGCTGATCTGTGCTTGTACTTTTGGTGTAAAGGAGGGTAAAATTTATGGCCTTTGTTTGTTCTAGCTGATCCGCGCTTGTACTTTTGGTGTAAAGGAGTGTAAAATATATGGCCTTTGTTTGTTCTATTTAGTTTCATTCCTGACTTACATTCAGGGGGATTGCCAGAAAGAACAAAATGCTGCATGACACTGTGGTACCTCTTTTGCAGCTGGGCATCTGCCAATGGCCTGAGGGTTACGTCTGCTTTGCATATGAATTTGCACAGTATATTCATCAGAGCCTAATGTGCAGGGTTAGCCTTTATGTATTTGTATGAATTATAAAGAAACTGCATAAAATATGTTTCAAAGGCTGCAGGGGAAAAGGGTATAAAAAGGAAAACTGACACTTCTTGTGTCCATCCCTCTCTTCATACATTATTTAACACGCCTTCCACTGCCAATATCCATCAGGATGAAATCCTTCAGGAAAAAAAAAAAAAAAAAAGCTAGAGCTTTAATGTGGAAGACAAAGAACCTCACAAGTCATATGATATTTGTCCTGAAGCTGAATGTTCACCCCACTAGGTGCAAAGCAGGATCAAAATAAAGCAAGAAGGTTTTGGTGCCAGCAACACTGGACAAGCATATGAAGGAGCGCTTGGAATCTCTTCATCATCCTCATTCTCTATTTATTTTTGATTCCCCTAGGTGAAGTCTTAAAGCAGTGAAAACTTTGGGTGCAGTTTTCAAATGATGATTTGCCTCAGAAGGATGAAGTTTTGTCTTCTCTCATACCTGCAAAACCAGAAGAGCTTTCCACCAAGAGGCTCCTTGTGGCTGAGGATTCTCCTAATTCTCTACCCCTTAATTTGCAGAGGAATCATATGAAAAGTTATGTTGAGGAAAAAGTGGCCATGACCATTTCAAATTGCATTCTGGTCACTTGGGACTTCTGCAAAGATTTATTTAGAGAACTTCCTTCTCCCCCATAGCATCTTTTGTTGTACTCGGAATGGGGACTAGGGATATGTCAGGGGAAATCCATTCTTTGACCAGGAAGCTCAACAACATCAAATCATTTCAGAGAATTTCACTTCAGAGACAGAAAATTTAGACATTTCAATTTTTTTTGTAGGTTTTGTTTTGTTTTGTTTCTTTTTATTTCTTTTAAATGAAAGCTTAAATCTATCTGAGCTGGTGCAGTCATCATAGAGTGAACCATGGGAAACAAATGAAGTATTTTCTAATAGCACATTTTAAGGCCAGCAACCAGACAGAACAAGGGCTGCGCAGCCCAACAACATGTTAACAGAGAGGGACTGAGTCTTTCATCACACTAGTACAGTCGAGGTCAGCAGAAAGTGCCACACTGTCCCCACATATAATCTCTTTTGTTAAGAAATCCTAAGAAAAGCAAGGTTGACGTGTCAGATCTTGTGCTTGTGTCTGTGTCAGAGCCTGCCTTATCTTTGTTGCAGACACCTGTTGTGTGTGAGAACACCTTCACTTGGTGGTAAATCAGACCTCAGCCCCAGGGGAGACCTCAGCTTGAGACTGGCACCTCTACCTCAGGCCCGCCGTGCTCGTGAGACCTGAAGAAATGGATAGATATATTCATTACAGCAGAGTCCTGCTGCCATTAGGGCTGCACACGGGATGCATTTCAAGAAGTCTATTTGAGTCTATTATAACCTTGCCAAATATTTGCCTTTCACTTTGAAATAGTGCATGCCCATTGTCAGTCAAGGTCACTTTTTTTTTTTTTTTTTTTTTTTTTTTTTTTGCATGTCCATTGTCAGTCAAGGTCTTTTTTTTTTTTTTTTTTTTTTTTTTTTTTTCATTGGGAGGTTTGAGCTGTAGCAGATCTTTCCTGTGAAGAAAATGACTTCCCTCTAAACCACCCATATTATTGCAGTGCTAAAAGTAAAGCCTTAGCAATTTAAACAGGAAAGTGCCTTATGATTTGGAACAGACACTGTAAATCTGATGGGAAACAAGGGGCTTGGGTTACAGGTGTGTGACCCAATAGCCTAGTGAAAATCCATTTTGATTTGTCTACTTGTAAGGGTTTTTGCATCACACTTTCAAAGCAGCTGTTCTTTCTCAGAAGGCAGAAAACCTCTTTATCTTTTAAACCAGTGATATACCAATATTGAACAAATGTGAGCTCTACTTATGTTTGACTGAAGTGCTTTTGCCATGGTCTGATCAATCCTTCCTGGAGCTCATGGGAGCCTTCCAGCTGGCTTTGCTGAACTTTGCACTGTCTCCAGTGCATGACTGTAGTTTGTAAGGGAAGTCTCCAGAAGGCTTTGCTTACCTTAAATATTATTCCCCTGTTACATACCCCAAGAGTTATTAATCCATATGACTGTCATGTCATTTTTTTTCAAATCCTTGCAAAGATTATTATGTATTATAGGTATGGTAATAGGACATGTTTTCATAACGTAACTAACAAAATTATTGAAAATTATTGCCTTATATTTGCAAATACTCTTGATAGATATTCCTGTGCTTGCTATACTCTTTATTACACAAATTAACAGCATGTAAAATGATGGAGGGTATAGTCTTGTGACTCCAAATGAATATTTGCTCGGTCAGGGAGGGACTGTAATCAGTGTAAAACTCAGAGGTTTTTATCTTGAATTGTTACAACTAACTTCTGATTTTTATCTGTTGCTGTGCTGTGATTGTATTTGAAAATGATCTATTGGCTATGGAACAATTATAACTATATAGTCATGAAATTCTGTTGTAATAGGTGGTAGCCTGCAAGGCTGCATCTACCTTCTCATGTACCTAACAGCTCCATGTTTAACTCACAGCAGTATTTTTTCATTTGCCTGTCTGAGGCAGATGTGGATGTGTAACTAACATTACTGAGATATATGAATGCATTTCCATAATTAGTGTCTTGTGAGGGTAGATTTGGATTTAATGGGGGATTCATGTCTTAAGTGTTTTGCAAATTGCAATATATTGATTAATACTATCCTCTCAACCAGAACTTAACAGCCACCTGTTTTCAAAAAATCTGGAAATCCACAATAACAGTAACCTAGTGTTTAAATCACAAAAATAGATAGACACATTGCAATTAAACTACCCTTGTAAAAGAATATTATTGAAGCTGAATGCTTCAATGATATAACATTGAATGATAATTGAATGAATAAACATTTGGAAATAATTTTAAATACTTCTATGTGGGATGCATTCAGTGATTAGAATTGGCCCTCCAGGTAACCTTTCATAAAAAAGTAATATTATTTTGAAGAGGAAAAGCTGAATTATTAAAAGGCTTAGGGGCATAATATTTATCAGATGTAATCAAACAGAGTTTGAGAATGAAAAACAACCAAGACTTGCTTTTCTGTATAACTGCTTCCTGCAGTAATCACGCAAGCTTCTAAAACTGAAATCAGAGTACGTGTGCTGGGCAGGGGAACATTTGCTTCCATTGGTCCTCCTTAATTAAATTCTCCACGCATGCTACACTGAAACTATAGTCACCCAGAAAGAGCAAACCCAGACAAAAGGAAAGCGAGAATGTTGGGGAATTCACTATCACTCCTGTTTCTATTGGGCTTGCCTTTGCACAGTGTCCTTGGAGCCCCATTTTATCTAATTCTTAGGGAGAACCCAGCAGCAATTATTAGAGGATTATCACTTCTGAAACAGGTATGCAGGAGGAAGAAGAATGAATGTTAGTAGCCAGAGATTGTTTGGTTTTTGCTGCAGGAATGTCAGTCAAGCGTTGGCAGCCTGTTACTCTGTAATGAAGCAGTTGCCTAGCTTTCTCACCATTGCTTTTGCTACATATTCTCTATGTCTTGGTTTGCTTTTGGTTGGAAGATTTTTCTTACCTGTTATTTCATAAGGTGAGAAGAAAGTCAGAAGAAAATAATTACAGAGATAGTGCCCTGCCAGGCAATATTCAGTTGATTTATTGATCAGTCTTGTAAAGGCTCCACTGGACCAGAAGTCCTTTGATGCCTGAGTTTCTGCCGGAGGACAGCGTCTGGAACCACTTCTATCTGCAACAGAAGACAGCATTGCTCGCTTCTTTTAACAAAGTGCCTGCAACTCAAAGGGTTTGTGAAAGGCATGTCTACGAAGTTTATCCATGTCCTTGGACCATTATTTGATCGCTAGTGACTGAGTACGAATGACCAAAATTTCAGAAGTAGAAACATTAAACACTTCCCTTCTGTTTTGTTAAAAGCACACCAGAAAGAGGTCTGAAAACAAAATTGTAGAATTTCATTTCCAAATACTTTCCTATTTAAGTAAGATAAAGAAGTAAGTGTGTGTTGTATTGTGTAAGTGTGAGATTAAGTAAGATAAAGAAGTAAGTGTGTGTCCTGCAGTAATTGGCTCAGATTGGTCATTCTCCTTAATAAGTGACCGAGTCCCCCCTTTTGGGGACTGCAAAGCAGTGATTGCCTTCCCCTTGGAAACAACCCTCCTCCCACACTTTATCTGATTGTTAGAAGAAAAAGAAAAGGAGAAAGAATTTCAAGGGGAAAATAATATTTCTCAGATGTAGAGATTTCTGTGTCCTTTCCTGCCATGAACTTTGTTTATCTTTATTGCTACACCATCTGTGGTCCTGCTGCTAACTACTGCCCATCAAAGTTCATGCATGGTCACAGCTCTCTTAGACTGTTACCTCACACTGGGAAATGCCTTCTCCTGTTCTGCTGTCAGCCAACTCTGAACTGTTATTGAAAGTCATTCTTCAGCATCTCTGTGCATTTTCCAGAAGTTCAGAAGAGAAATATTGGTGTCTTTCTGCTCATTTTTCAATTTGTATTTAAAACCATGGTTTTATGTCTTTGTACCTGCAGCTGAGGAATCAAGGACATACACAGCTACTGAAAAGTGTCTCAGGTAGGTAAGTGTGTGATGGAAAAGAACCTTTGCCCCATCCACAAAGATCCTCCTGGTATTGTTTCAGAGAAGATTAACATAAACTGAAAACACTGCCCAAATTGCAGGCACTGCTTGGACATTAGCGTTACATGTGAAGGTGGCATTGCTGGGGTTGTAGAGGCAGGGAAAAAGAGAAACAGCACAGGACATTTCAGTCAGATCCTTCACAAACGTTGGTACAGCCCTGAGACAAATGTGAAGAGAAGGCCTACTTTTTATTCAGAGAGAGCTTGAAAGAGGCTGGGAGCTCGAGGAGAAAAGCTCTCCCGTCTGATTCTTCTTGAAGCTGAGGAACCAGGCTTTGTCCCCCTATCACAGAAACAGCTCTGCGTTGGCAATACCAAACTCCAACCTAAGCTTCCTCTCCCGATACAAAAGGAAAGGTTGTTCAACAGCTGCCTGGATTTCAGTGGACGATATTACCTTTTTGCATGTGTAGTCCTAAAGGCGCATGTGCAATTAAACTTTTTGGGCATATATCTTTTACAGTGATGCCAAGAGAGGCAGCCTCTGGCACTAGGTGAATGCAATGGCAAAGAACTAAACCCTATTTCCTAGTGTTGGGCAGGACTGTTACTACCTAAAACCACCCCTGACACTGTCCTGCATCTCTTTACCTCATTGCTGAGTCTGAGCTCCGATCTTTGTCTCTGACCTTTCCTATTTGGTTTTCATACAAGTGTGAAGAAAAAGTACATACCCAGTTTTTCTTAAGAACATGTCAGGAACATGCTGTTTCAATTAAAACATCATGGCCCCCACCCCTTATAGAAGATTCTAATTTTTTTTTTTGGCTTGAATATGAACAGTCAGTGAAATTTCATCCATAAGAAAAATAATAAATCTGCCAGGAAAGCTCATTAGTTTAATTTATTCTGATTAAATACAAGGATTGTTCACTTCCCTGTTTCATCAAGGGTTATAATCAAGATTTTACATGTGGCCAGAAGGGACATTTCAGTTAGTGATTCAGCCTGTAAGTCAGAAAGCAGGTTTTGTATAGGAAAACATAGTTAAATATGCAAGCACAGTATGCATGTGTGTGAATTTGAAACACAGTTGCATAAGGATCTTGATATGACACATGAAAAATTTCTAGGAGGGATTCATTTGGGGATGGGGGTTGAACACCGTTATTTTTCTTCTCGTTAGTACTGAGTTTAACATATAGCCTTTTAACAGGAATATGAGGAAATAAACAGTTAATTCTTTGTGATCCAGAACTGACTGGACAGAGAGCTGAATTTTAGGTAAGAATTTTTTTATGTATTTCTTGAATGCCCTAAAATGTTTCCAAAAGCAAATTAACGTTTTGAGGCACCTTTCACATAGCAGTACAACTAGCAAACAATCTTTCCTAAAATTACTGGGTTTAGTGCCCATGACTCAGCATGTGTTTTCTAGCAGTGACTCGTGAGAGAAATGATCTATTGGCAGCTTAGACTAGCACCCTCCTTCCTTACTCTGTCCTTCTCCGTTCCCTGAACTCATGGTTTTCTCCTCTCTTCCTCTTTTTTCTCCTCCTCTTTTCCATAAAACTTTCCCAAAGTCATTTCTAATCCCCACCTTCCCCCACCTTGTGGGTGGAAGCTATCAGCGAGGCAGCTGAATGCCAGTGACTGGCGTTTTACCAATTGCTTGTGCGTTTCTGTAGAATAACAGAGGAAATACAGGAATTGCCAAAATGAATTTCTCTAATCCACCATCCTCTGACCTCAGATATATATTTCTCTGAACCATATAAATTCTCTGTACTAGTTACCTGTTTTCTCCTCCTTTTTAGATGTAGATTTTGCATAGTCTGTAGAAGTATGGAAACAAATATGTAGTAACAGAATACAATAGGATTTCTGTTAAGGAGAAACTTATTTCTGGGCTGTTCCATCTTCATAAATAAATGCATGAAATGCGATATCTGCTGAAGCCTGAACTGTATAATGAATAGTGCGCAACATTCTTTCCACTTATGAAACTAGTTTGGGCACTTACCACCAGTGAGTGCATGAGCACAAGGTCGTTCAGGAAGCACAAAGCAAAGGAACCACAGAAAGTCACATTACTGTGGAATTTGGGGCAAACACTTTGACCTGTAAAACCTGAAGCACATTTCCAAAGTTGAAAATCAGATTTAGCCATATTTAAATAAGAGGAAAATACGGTAGAGAAAAAATTATTTTTTTCTTGAATGTCACTTAAGAGGACTTAAGACTGGAAATGAGCAAAATTTGAAGAAAATACCCGTATGGAAAGAAGGGCTATATTACATTTCTTATCAAATGGAGCATATTAAACATTATTTGTGTTGCAGAGGAGAGCTGGCAGAACCAAATCCAAGAAAATAATGGTTTTGCTGGAAAATGCCAATTTGTAAAAACTAAAATTTGGAAGGGGTAAGTCAAACCCCTGCTTCATCAAAGCTGAAATTCTTGTTCCAAACTCAGCTGATGTCCCCAGATACCTACTAACTTGGTGATGAGGCTACCTGGGAACAGGACTTCAGGTGCAAATTTCTCTGCTGGCTGCTGGGGTGGTGGTGGTGGGGGCTTCAGCCCAAGGAAACCATTTTCCATGGAGGTCTGGAACAGGAATGCAGTGGCCACTGCTGCAGAGATGACTTCTGGGCAGCCTGTCTCACCAGACACGTGTGGCCTGCAGCAGCATGTGGGGTGGCCTGCCATAGGGTATGGGGACATGTTGCCCATCCTTCTGCGTGACCAGCTGTACTATATGTTTCTGCTTGGGCTATACAACCTCACTAGCAGGTCCTGTATGCAGCCACCTATCTCAGGCCCTCAGGACCGGGAAATGTGGTTGCATTACTGTAGGCTTTTTATCACATGGAGCCAGGTGGCATACCTTCTACTACCATTAAAATGCAATTCTCTTCAATGACTCCTCGCATGCATGCAGGAGCTGCCACACCAGATCATTTGCAAGTCCTGCCACCATCTGGGATTTATGTTGAGTGTTATTCAAATGATACACAGTAGAGCCTCAGGAAAATAACGGCAGTGAAGAGAATGTACATTGAAGGCATTCATCGACCCTATTCCATCTGAAGAAATGCAGCCAATCCCAGACGTAAATTTTCTATTGCCTAGGAGGAAAAAGAGAATCCATTAGACTCTTTTGATTGTAGATTTTCTGTTAAAAATAATAATTGTTAAAAAAAAATAATGTGCTTTCAAGTTCATTTTATAAGAAAGAGAGAAAGTATCATGAATGTATCGGTGGATTATTATCAGGCTTGGGCCCATGTATCTGACTGACTGAAGAAAGCTTAAGGTTTTCAGGCAGTCTTACATGTGATGAGGCGGTAGTTATGGCAACAATACATTTTTTATGAGTTATAATAATGACAGAGCAACATCCTTTAAATTATCAGGATTTAAAGTTACAGCTGCTTTGTTGTTTCTTCCATACACACCTTGAAAATGCTGAAATATGTTCATGACTTTGGTATTATCTGTATTCTTTCCTTGAGTATGTAAAAAAAAAAAAAAAGACCTTTAAGAAGGAGCATATATTAAGCCAATAACAACTTCTGTTGTACCTCATGAATATTTTTTTCCATCCTCTCTGTGATTACTTTTTACTACTTTTTAATCAGATATGTTTCTCACTTGAAGTGTGACAATTGTAAGTGTAGTCAAAGTGCTGGAAGGATTGCTAGGTGTTCTGAAAATTAATACTGCTGCTACAGTTTTAGTTAAGCTTGAAGGTAGTAGATTTTTTTGACGCTTCAGGCAAGTTCAGGAAGTAATGCACTTCAGTGACCTTCATGACTCTCCTAGATATCCCTGTTGGAAAGATTTGATCTGAGGTGTATTTATTCACTGCAGTCTCCCAGGATGTGGTGCATATGCACCTGCTCTGACCATGACCACTGCTCTCACCAGAATTCCTGATGATACTGCAGGAGTGCAAAGACAGGTTTTTTTCCAAGAGAAGAAGGATTTTTGTCCTCTTCCGTGGAGAGAAAACATGAATTTAGTTCACATATAATTTGCATATGTCAATACTCATGTATTAAGTAGAAGTAACCACATATTTCAGTCTTTAGGCTTCTTTTAGGCCTAGTTGCCCTCAACACATCCAACTCATCAACTTGCACAGGCCATCCTGCTGTTGTTATTGTCCAGGACGGTTTTATTCCTTTGCATGAGCTAGACTGTGCTAAAGAGAAATCATGATTAGTAACTTCAAATACACTAACCTTGGTTAGGATACTTCTGGAGTCAATTTTTGAGACTTTATTGTCTATTCTGGAGTGTACTCCATTCACACACAGGAGCACATGAGTTTTTTCTGCACTGAATGTGGGGATCGTCTCCTTGCAGACTGAGGAGTAAATGTTTCAGCTCAGTACTCCTCCTTTCTACTGATGTTATTAATACCAGAAAGAGGGCTTGTGAAGGAATAACACAAATGTGAGTTATCTGTAGAACTGCATAGAAAAAAACAGAAGTGGGATCCAACAAGATTTTATTCATCTCTCACTGTTAAGGAAGACACACGCTTAAACTATAAAAATACCCTACATTATTTGTTTTCTGTATTTGTCTTGTGTGTCTAAGAAAATAATTTGCTTATTCCTGAAAGTGTTTGAAATCATATTTAATCCTCTATAACTGTCAAGCTTCTTTACCTTCTTGCTGAGATTTGCTTTAGGCCATTTGCTTACAAATGCCCATGTATCATTACTTCTAAACACCTAAGAGACTATTTTAAATGTTTAAAAAGCCCTTGCCCATCTCTCCTTTGAATACCTTTCAATGAAAAGAAGGCATTTTCATGTAGAATTTGATGATAAGTAGATCGTGCTTTGTCCAGCACTGATAATTAGCTTTTTTTTTTTTTTTTTTTTTCCCCCTCATTTGAAAGTGAGGTCATCCTCAGTACTCACTCTCCTCTTGGCATCTAAAGGAAAGCATTACTCTTAAATTGAATGAAAGGAGTCTCAAAAAGATTACTTTTACAACCCAAGATCAATCATCTTCTGACTGAAAAAATGTCCATGACATGTTTTTATTATGGGAGCTTTTTCTTTCCTTGTACTTTCAAACAACTACTGCACCAGCACATACACTGCTTGAAAATAACCATTTTCTCATTGGTTTCAAGGGACTGTCTGTCTGACTGAAAAATATCAGGAAATAATTTTCTTTATGTGTAGTTTGGTGTGTGTGTGTGTGTGCAACAAAATACATCTTTGCCTAGATAGCTCTGGTTTTAGATCAGTTCTCAGAACTGAATAAATAAGTACTGTTCTAGCATGCCTAAATATTTAATTTGGTAGGCATATAAATATCCCAACATACACACATGCAATATAATTGGTTTGGGATTTTTTTTCTGCTTCCCAGACTTTTTTGAAGAAGAAGGACTAAACAGAAGGTGAGACTAAGATCTGGGAGGACTGCAAAGGTTTATCTTTGGAGGAGCACTCCATTAATTTAGGAGCTTACTAAATCTGGAGCTCCTAAGAATTGAAAACTTGTTGAAGGGTCAGATTAGAGTATTTTTAACATTTTGTTCAAAAGAGAGGAATGATTTAGAGAAAAAAAAAGTAGGGTGCAATTTAACAAAGAGCAATGCAAACATATCTAGGGATAGTCATGTACAGACACAGAATGGAGAGTGATGGCTATGTAGAAACACTGCAGAAAAGGCTATTGGTCACAACAGCTCACAAGCTGAACATGAGTCATGGTGTTATGGCAAAGCAAACAGCATGTTATGATGTATATAAACTAATGTTCTACCCTTAAGATATATGAAGTCATACCACCCTGTAGTGTACTGGCACAGCCTCTGCTGCACAGCTGAGGCTTGTATGGGTGTTGAATTTAATAAGAACAGGAATGACAAACAAATTTTAAAAGAATGTGCATGAACTGTAGAATCATACAGATGTAAGACTGACCAGATAAAGACATGGAAGTTACCGAATATTTCTCCTTTCCTACAACCTTAATTTATTTCATCTTTCCACAGGTCACCAATTCAAAACTGCAGCAAGTAACTACAAGAAGGAAGATACTTTTCTACATCTGCTGTTTTTCTAAGATAGGGAATACTAAATTGAGGAATTGACTTCAAGATGAGGAATATTCTTTTAACAAAGCAGTAAAGCGTTGAAGTAGGTAGGTTGCTGGAATCTGTCAGATTGCCTTTAAGAACAGGTTGGAGAGACATCTGTCAGGAAAGGCGGTTGATCCTTACGGTGAAGAAGAAACCTAGATAACCTCTTCAGATCTGTTTTATAGATTTCTGTGATTATTGCAGCATGCTGTTTTGACTTACAACATAATGCCATTCATGGCCTGTTCAAAGCTAACAAAGTATGTGTGTTTCGAGTTTCTTTCTCTTTTTTTTTTTTTTTTTTTTTTTTTGGTAAGTGTTCAGAAACAACCAGTACATCCTGTAGTTGGTATTTCAAAAGACTGGGTAAGTGAACCTTTCAACAAAATGCTGTTTTGAAAAAAATGTACTCATTAAATGACACTAAGACTTTTGCAACAAGGTGATGCAATATAACTAGAATAAAATACTCCAGTATACAGGTGCTGTGGTTTAACCCCAAATGGTAACCAGA
>JMFS01077640.1:0-36081 GCA_000699545.1 Podiceps cristatus | reverse complement strand
TATGATTCTATGATTCTATGATTCCATGATATTTCTTGGCCTCAGGAATAGAAGTATATTCTCATCTAATGTATTCTTTCCAAACATGATTACAGAAAGGAGTGTATCAGCTGCAAAACGTTGTATTCATTTTGAAAGGCAAAACATTCTATGATTCTATGATTCATTCTTTGGTATGTTGATTCAAAGGAACATATATGGGCATGCAAATACTCTTACCTGCGCTTGCCTGGTCTCTTAAGCTACTAATCTGACTTCATTTAATGCCTTTTCTTCTGCTGGTCAGCAGTCCTGGGCTCCTGGGCAGCCAACTGTCACTGAGTATTTCTCCCCTGGTCTCCTCTGTCCTGTGGGACAGAAGCACAGCAGTGCCTTCATGTGCAAACTGTGCAGTCAGGAAAATATACAGTTAAAAGTGTGGCTGCTCTGTTTAGCTATTTGTTGAGATGATCCTTACTTAGATCGGCTCGTTTCCTTTTAACATCTTTTGAAGCAAGTAAGCTACCACAAACAAGCATATAGCAATATGTAAAATGTCCTTAGCAAAGAATGCAAACATTTGCATTTTCCTATGAAGGAAACTTATTAAAATCACCATGACATGCTCAGTAGTTTCTTTGACCTAAATATATATATAGCCTTTACAGGCTTCCAGGTCTTCCAAGTCCCATAGTTTATTCACTGATAGTATAGGACACAGATACTGAAGGACATTCAGAGAACACCCATTATGTCTACTGTGCTCAATAGCTGGATTTAAACAGTATCTGCATGTTTGTTTGATGTGAGTGAAGAGGTCCAGTACTTTTACTACACTGAGTACAGGTGAGGGCTATTCCATGCTTTTTCCTTACTAGGGAACCCTTCCATTGCCCTTGTTGGGGCAGCACAGCCTGCATAACCCACACTAAACTACTAGCCAGCTGCTAACTGCGAGCAACATAAGACAAAACAGGGGAAGCCTTCGTCAAGTGATACACTAGTTGACCAACATAGTTAATACTTTGGCCCTAAGCTATCTTTTAAAAATCACTCCTCTTTTTTTTTTTTTTTATCTTCTGAACATAGCACAACCTAAACATCTGAAGTTTGTGTATGTCTGAGGGTAACCTGGTAAACTATGGACAGTAGTGCTGGAGAAATGTTTTAATCATTGATCTTACCTGTCAGCTGCAATCTCACAACAAATGACAGTCTTACTAAGTGTTTTTGATCTTAGATATACTATATACAAAACCAGGGAGTGAAATCAGACCGGAAATGAATACTTTTATTTGCTGAGGCTAACTTATATGAGGCTAGAAAGTTTTCCTTTGTAAAAAAAGCCAACTTTTGGTCATGAAATTACAAAGATTTGTACAGTCAGTTGGATGGATCGTGATAAGACCTTCTTCATCTCTAAGAATAGACTCACTAATATTTCTTGATGTGTAACACTCAAATTTTTACTTATTCCTGTCAATAGGTACAATCAGGGACAGGCACACTGGTCTACATTTCCCTGATAAAAAACTAATTCCTTTTGATTTTTTTTTTAAACTCCTGATCTCAAAATATGGCTTTTTTAATATCTGAATTTTTGTTACATATGTTTATTTGCAGCACTCTTCCTTTGAAAAGGATGGGGAAGGAGTAGTTTTATTCAAGTACTATATAAATTAAGTATTTTGAACTACATAATTATATCATATTCTAAGAATAACTTATAATTAATTAAATGTCAGTATAATTTGAAGTGGTTTCAGCTGAAGTATGTGGCACTAATACTGTTCTATGCACTTCTATTTTTTAAACTATAACATTAGAAACACTTAGCAGCATTATTAAGTTTCAGTGATACCACATTCATGACATCATTGAGGGTCACTGTGTATTAGAAAAGGAGTATATTCCAAGAAACTGTCTTACTTTTGTCAAATTCAAAGTTTCAGCTTCTTTTTAGAAACATAGAAAGCAGAAAGAAAAATGGTAAAATTGATAAGGATTATTCAAAGTGTCCAAGAAGTTAATTAGCTGGTTTTTGTTTTGGTTTGGGTTTTTTTGGTAGGGAGAACCATGTACATTTACTGCTATAAAATTAATCATAGAGTTTATGTATCTACCTTTATCACAACAATAAACACAAGATTTTTATTTCATTTTGTGTCAACTTTGAATAGAATGTATTATATAGTAAAAAGACTCCCTAGAATATTTTTCAGTGACACTACTGTTTCAGAATCATCACTTTACATGATGACTTACAGGAGCAATAGGAACAAAATTCTTCAGCTCCAGAAACTAATATTTTATACAACAGAAAAAATCTACATTTCTATGGGTCTATGGAATACAAAAGCTATCCTATAGTACTCTGCTGAGCTGTATATCAATTATTAAATGGTCAAAGAAGGACAAATGAAACTTGGAGTCAAGCAAGGTGCTCAGTGCTCAAAGTTTACATTATTCCATATTTTGGCTTTTTAGGTGCCTGTCAGCCAGTTTCTCAAACTAAATTACATTCCCTGGATTCCTGTATGGCTTAAAATGAGGTCCCCAAGGAAGGGATTAGGGAAGCAATTCAGAAATTACAAGCATAATGGTTTGCCATGAAAAGTTTACCACATCCTTACCCTTGGATGTGGAGGAGGCATATCACCCCATATCTAACATCCCATAGCTGAATTATGGAGACTTGAGTTATTTAAAAGAAAAAACAAAACAAAACAAAACAAACAGAAACTAAGGCATTTTCAGTTCTGTCTTTCAAAATGCAAGAACAACATCTCATCTCATTAACAGCTGAGCCTGGGATTTAAACTCCATTGAGTTGTATAAAATTTGTACACAATTCTTGCTCCGGCTTGAGTCCATATCTTGCAGGTGTGTCCCACACATCAACTGAAAGGTCCAAATTTGGGGTTTTAAAGCAAAACATTTACCATAAATGATAACATAAGCATAAGCAAAACTTTGCAGAGCCTGAAAGGACTTAATCATGAAACAATCACCAAGTTATTGGGCTCAATGGAGAATGGAGATCTTCCTCAGTTTTCTAAGAAGCAGATTTGCAGGGAGGAGAGAACATTTCAATATGGAAATCATGAATCCTGTTAGACAGGTAAGTCTTACATATGTCCCATAACAGCATCCCCAAATCTTATTCTCTTTCTTATTAGGCCATTAAATTTGTCACTAATTAGAATTTGTGATGAAGGAGTCTCAGAAAGGATTTGGCCAGAGCTGGCTATTTTATAAAACAAATCAACATAGAATCAGATAATTCATCCTATTCGCTATCTTTGCACTGATGATTTAGTTTTGAAAACCAAATTTAAATTTCTTCTAACAATGCGCTTCATTGTGCAGCTTTTGTTTTGCTTTCTTTTATATAGCAGCTATAAATCTCTCATACTAAACCCAACAGAATTGGGGACTGCAAAGACATTCTAAGACAAAGAATCCATTGGAGGCAAGGTGAAAAGGAGTAAAAAAGGCAAGAGCTAAAAAAGTAGTTCCTCAAGTGCCTGTGATATCCTTCTATTGTAATCACACAATTCACATGGTGATTGAATTATCTGATTGATTTTAGCAACTGATTTTATCAAAGCTTTGGTGAAAGGTTCAGTTCTTTCCAAGGAGCTCCTTTATGAATACTAAAGCTTTGCGATTGTGAAATGAGATTTTTACAGTTAGTGTTAGGGTTTTATGGTCACTTTTGCTGCATTTTAAGGTGTAGGTAAAACATATCTACAATCCTTCAGCTGCCTGCCCTCAAATTACAGAGCCACAGTGATTAGAGATGCTATATTACTGCACCTCACTGGTTGTGCGTAAAGACTAGATGATGACAATATTATTTCTCACAGCTGGTGCAGTTCTCTAATGTAAAGTACAAAATAAAGTAACATTGCAAGTGCAAAATATGTTCTATCCAGCTCAGTTAGCAAAAGTTATGAAGTTGCCATATCAGGGTTTCAGAAGCCAAATAAATATAGAATCATAGAATGGTTACGTTTGGAAGGGACCTTGAAGATCATCTAGTGCCAACCCCCTGCCATGGATGGGCAGGGACACCTTTCCACTAGACCAGGCTGCTCAAAGCCCCGTCCAGCCTGGCCTTGAGCACTGCCAGGGATGGGGCATCCACAGCTGCTCTGGGCAGCCTGTGCCAGGGCCTCACCACCCTCAGTGAGAAAAATTTCTTCCTAATATCTAATCTGAATCTGCCCTCCTTTAGTTTAAAACCATTCCCCCTTGTCCTTTCACTACATGCCCCTGTAAAAAGCCCCTCTCCATCCTTCCTGTAGGCCCCTTCAGGTACTGGCAGGCTGCTATAAGGTCACCTCGGTGCTTTTCTTCTCCAGGCTGAACAGCCCCAGCTCTCTCAGCCGGTCTTCATAGGAGAGGTGCTCCAGCCCTCTGATCATCCGAGGCCTCCTTTGGACCCACTCCAACACATCCATGTCCTTTTTGTGTTGGGGGCCCCAGAGCAGGAGGCAGCACTCCAGGTGGGGTCTCACCAGAGCAGAGTACAGGGGCAGAATCCCCTCCCTCAACCTGCTGGCCACGCTGCTTTTTGTTCAGTCCAGAGTATGGTTGGCTTTCTGGGCTGCCAGCACACATTGCTGGCTGAAGTTAAGTTTCTCATCTACCACTATGCCCAAGTTTTTCTCCTCAGGTCTGCTCTTAAGCCATTCACCACCCAGCCTGTACCTGTGCTTGGGATTGCCCCAACCTACATGCAGGACCTTGCACTTGGCCTTGTTGAACTTCATACGGCTCACACAGGCCCCACCTCTCAAGCCGGTCAAGGTCTCTCTGTATGGCATCCCTTCCCTCCAGCGTGTCAACCACACCACACAGCTTGGTGTCATCAACAAACTCACTGAGGGTGCACTCCATCCATGTTGCTGTCAAAGATGTTAAACAACACCAGCCCAGTACTGAAAAAAAAAAAAAAAGCTACCCTTTTTACAGTTTCACTGTTACCTAGCCTAGACTAAGACTAGCTTTGTTATCCCTGCATGTACTGTGTATACATCGTCACATCAAATCATAGAATCATAGAATGTTTTGGGTTGGAAGGGACCTTTAAAGGTCATCTAGTCCAACTCCCCTGCAGTGAGCAGGGACAAAGTCAAAGTACAGATGCAGTCTGTTTCTCTAAACAAGCATGTCTTAGACTATAAACTAACTACATGCTACAAGCTATGGGGACAACTTTGATCAACAGATGTCTAATCAGGAAGCCATGATGTTACACTTCTGAAAGGTTTCAGAAGCCATTGAAAAAATTAGTGTGTTCAGTTCTGAAGTCTCCCATTGCAAAAGGAAGTTGGTAAATTTAAAAAAATTCAGAAGAGTAAGTTGAGGTCTGTGGGGTGATATGTTCAATAAATACTAATTGAGTTTCATTTATTTAATTTGCCATAAAACATTTAAGTGATAACTTAGTCACAGCGAACCAGTGCATACAAGGGAAGACAGCTGATGGAAGTTAAGTGTACTTAAATAAAGACACAGAATAGTAACAAAAGTATAAAGGGATCAAACAAAAGGAAGCTGAAGCTGGCAAATTTGGGTTAGAAATAAAATACAAACCATTAAACAGTCAATAACAAAGGCAGTTAATGGAACAACATACACGGTAGACTACACGTTAGTCTTAGATGTTAAATCAAGACTAGGTTTTTTTCCTAGAAGACACACATCCTTTACACTGATGCCATGGGCTCGATGTCTCATTCCTCAGCATATGAAAAAGTTGCAAGGCTGAACAGAGCCACAGTCTGGCTAGGGAAAGGGATGTGCAAGAATTTGACAAGAATGTCCACCACTGCAGGCAGACCTAATGGGGAGATGGCAGCATCCCTTTCCCCATGACACGTTACGTAGGATTGTATCAATGAAGATCTAGGGGAGATAAAGCACTTCCAAGGCCTCCTTCCTGAGGAGTAGAACTATGTAATGCCTTTCACTGGGGAAAAAGTGTAAATTTTAAACAACTGATTGTATATGCTTAATATAAATGTGTGAAGAGAGTGTATACTAAGTATCTTATTAGGTGGGTCATACCAACTGGTAGTTTATGGATAAGTTGTTGGCAAGCCATCACATTTAGTGCCACTTCCTTCTCCAGTTGTCTTTTCAGCTTTTTTGAAGTTAGCAGTGTATTGTAAATATAGTAAGTTTTACATCCCTGTGCTCCCATGCTGACACAACCTTTCTGTTACTCTCTCTTTGGTAACCAGTATGCACTGCCATCATATCACTGCTAACCCCAATGTGTTGGGAAGCAGTACAAAACCGAGAGAGAATGAGGATGAGAGGCAGGGAAAAAGGAAGGGAGGGAAGGGGAAAGAAAGATACTTTTCTGTTTTTCTTTCACTCTCCATTTCACGTGCTCAGACACAAATATCATTTGCAGAAGCAGATGACCTCTTTCATGAGACAACTGAATAAGGCATTAGAAAATCTACAAACATTAATAACTGGTTGTTTTCAAGTAGCAAGAGAGCCCCACCATTCTCTTTGAAGTATAAATGGATGTACAAAATTTTTATATTTACTTCAAACTAAATATACACTTTATTCTTTCATTCTATCAAACTTGCAGACATCTATTGGGTATTAGTAATATATGCAAATAGTGTATTTGGTTTAAGAGAGTGTGAGTGTTCCATTTAAAGGTGTCATCAGTACAAATCATGAAATTGAATACTAAATATATTGCATTATATTTTAGGGTTCTTTCTCCTAGTTCCTGCATCAGTTCCTGAGAAGTACTGCATTTGCAGTACAGCTACGAAGATACCAGTTTTGTTTTTGAAAGATTATTAACCACTTAATGAACTGGGGCTTTAAAAAGAATATTGAGTATCATAAGTGTTTTGCCAGAACACTGTGAAGGAAGTACAAAATAATTTGTGATACCTGTATGCAGTAGACTACTGCTGTGGGAATAGCCTCAGCTGTGCAGTCTGTTACATACAGCTTAGATTACTTAGGATCTGTTTGGCATGAGCATGGGCAGTGTTGTCACAAGTGAGCTGTAGGGAAGCAGTTCATACTCCTTAGAGAAACTACACCCTAAGACAGTTGAGATACTTAAAAGACTTTAACCCCCCCAGAAAAAAAAAAAAAACAGAACACACACACACCCCACAGCCTTGCTTGGCTTCAGCATAAATTACATTAAAGATTCCCGTGCACTAATGAGCACCTCTAATCAGGAAGCACATTTTCAATTAGGTACTTGTTGTTCCAGCTGTACTAGGTGCTTACACTCTCTAAACAAACCATTAATTTAATAAAAGGAATACATATAGCTCTAGCACAATCTTTGTAGAGTTTATGAAGTTAATACTTCTAAGAGACTAACTTTAAACTCATGGGATATCCTTTCAGATGAGGCAAAGCATTTACACTACAGGAGAAGCAGAATTATATATGGGTATAGGAAATAAGCACAACTCCTAAAATGGTACCTGTGTTCTGTGGACATGGTTGTGAGGATATCAGGCAGGAATCCTAATTTTTTTTTTTTGTCACATACCTTAAATTCCACAAGGATTCCTGAGCCTTTTCTCATATCACCGTTTATGGCAATGACACACAAAATGGAAGATGTCCACAGAGGGACTGGGATTCATATTCCTGTAAAATGCAGAGGTCAAACAGCAAGTCAGAAACTTCATCTCTATCTAATATCTTGTTTAGGAAGTCATCTTCTCCTTTTCGACAGCGTGCAAAATGAGCAAAACAATGAAAACTTTGTCCCCTACTCCTGATGGAGAATAAGAATTTTTTGGATTTTGTTGCCTGTTGCACAGCTGGTGGGGGAGACAGTCCTTAGGCTCAATTCATTTATCACTGCCCCTTACTTTAGCTAGTATCTTCAGTTTAACAGTATACTTAATAAAGTTCATGCACACTTGTGTACATAGTTACATGTCACATATCCCAAGTGTACTGGACTGTCTATTGAAAGACAACTGACCTGCTGTAAAAGTAGGCTTGTCTGACTGTGATTTATGGAGATGTTAGTTATAATGGCTACATTGTCATTACTTGCAGGAGGTAACATTTAAGATTATGTTCTGACCAGCAAGCGAGCAATATAACTCTCCCTAGGATTGAGAAAGCAAAAAAAATTCTCATCCAGGTGCTTAGGTCCTATTAGGAAAGCCTGGTAGATACTAGCATAACTGTCTGTACACTTTGCTGAAGCATCTGTGACATTTACACTGTCAGTGGCTAAAAGGAGAGCAATGATTCCCTAAAGGCCCCTTTCCACTGATTATCAAGAATCCCCAAAGCGATTTCTTAAAAGCTGGGTCAGTTCTCCACAGGGGGTCATTCCATGGGGCTCTCCAATGCTTTATTTTTATTATGCTGAAAGACCCCTGTCAATTATGTGCAGCAAAACGGTCGTTCAATTAACATTCTGTCTCATCTGAAAGTATTTAAAGATAACTTCAGGCTTTCTGTATCATGGCCTATTTTTCACACTGCGCCTAAACTGCAACCTTGTTGTTTTACTCTGATATAATTTATTTGCATCTTGAAATTAGATGCCTATTAGCAACTACATTTGCTTTTTAAATTCCATTTTTCAGGCAATTTAGGATAAAATTCATGAATAAGGGCTAAATTAAGAGCCAAGGACTTTAATTCTTCCTTTCACTATGAAGTTTTCTATGACTTCTGACTCAATAACAGTCAGCTTCCAGCTGTCCTATTTATAAACAAACTCTCTATTGACAAAACAGTCTGTCACTAGTTATTTAATGCATTGTGATGATGATCTATATGGTATTAAAAACATCACTGTTGTGTACCCCTCTGGGAAAGTGACTGTTGTGAACTATAGTACAGTCCTTGTTACATAGAGTGGCTTCTCCCACAAAAATAGTGCTGTTGCCTGAATAACAAATATTGTCCTGTCCTTGCAAATAAGGTGGACCTCCTGTGGTCGCATCCTACCGAAATAGGCATTTTCCTATTAGAAAAACAGATTATTTTGACTGTATATTTTTCCATAAATTTTCAGTATATTGTGTAGTGTTTATTCCCTTGCAGAACAGGGGAAAAAAATGTTTTCACGGGACAGAAGACTCCCTTCTTTAACTGCAATATTGAACAAAGCCAGAGTTGTTATAATGAGGTGAATTTTTCCTAATCTCTAACATTTTCAGCATATATTTCATATGACATCTCAATTAGCACACCTCAAAATAAAATCTGCTTTCTGTGCAATAATATTACATTGTTGGATGATGTTAATTATTTATCTGCAAATATCACTATATTTTCCTCCTGTGCTACTACTGCTTCACTAGTTTGTCTTTCTGGGGGTGAGTTACCCAATGTAAGTGTTTAATTTTGCAAATCTTCATGAATTTTATCTTGTTCTGAGGTCCAGGCCAAGGTTTTCACAACAAGCTTTCTAATTGCTAAAATAGCTATATATTCTATTTTATGTAGAGCTGCTTATCAGTACTCTGAATAGAATCTGAGCCTCCATGTACCCCTGAGGCATTGCCCTTGAGATATCACCTTGTTTTGTCAGAGTGCTCTTGGTAACTGATCTTTTAGTATTGCTGCTCAACACTGTAGTGATTTTATGCATGTGCTTTTCTACTGTCATGGAGGAAAGTATCACAACCCTGTTGGAAGTCAGGGTAGTTCACACTGCTGTGTCTCATTATTCTAATGCCTACATCCCCAGTGATTATTCTGTCAAAGGGAAACCTCCAATTCTCAGTCATTTTCTTGTTCTGACCAAATTATTGTCCTTTCTAATTCTTTTTCTACTATGAGTTATTTGCTAAGAGTCATTCCCAGCAATTTATCTTTTTAGAAATAATAGATACCCATTAGTGCAAAATATAATCCATGCCAACTTTCAGAAAGTTCTCTACATAATACTTATGTTTTCCTGTCGACATACCAGAGGTGTGCTGTCACCTACTGAACTCAAACCTGTCTCAATGGCAGGAGTCTTAATATGCGTAGAGCTGGAGGTGATGAACAGTCACCTTGTCCAAGCCCATGTAGGCTTTGTAATACTGACAGCTGCTGTGGAGCTCCTCCTGTTGTACTCCAAGGGAGATATTTTTGGCTGCTGTGAATATTGGATGTGAACTGGAATGTCCTAAGCTACATCAGAGCCTAAATTTATCCTCCATTTTTAAAAAAATCTCAGACTAAATGTTGACATAGGTCTTACCCTTTGTCAGTGAGAAAATTTAAGAATTCCATTACTGTAAAAATAAATTAGACTAATACAACTACAAATATCTTTCTTACTCTAAAGTTACACAATGGTCAGAGGTTAATAATGCTGTTTTTCTCTGCTGAATTGCTTTACTCTAACACAAGCCCTGTGATATCAAATAGAGTACGATAGTGAAGAAAATTGTAAGACTATTAACAGAGATTGTAAAATAGACCTTGATGAAAATGGAAATAACTATTAGCTTACGTAAAAAAGTGGAGCTTTAGGGTATGTTGTGAAACCCAGTAAACTTGATAGATCACTTATACACAACAATAAAAAAATATTTAAAAAGGTATCTACACTGTATAAACCCCAAAGCAATTCTTAATAACAGTAACAACTCCAGACCTTTAAAGATCCCTTCCAACCCAAACTATTCTATGATTCTATGGTAGATACAAGAAACAACCCCTACCCTCCAAAACCCCCAGTGTTTAAAGTTGCTTGGTTAAGTCACAGCAGAGCAAGATTCTAGATTCTAAAGTGCATCTAACCTGCTGCTGTTATTTGTATTTATAGCTCTGTCACAAGGTCTTCAGGAGAAACTTTCTTGTATTTTTTATATACATTTGAATATCTAGTTCCCTTTTGTAGTTGCTCATTTCTTCCAGTAATATTAGTAAAGTATATCCTCTATGCAATAGAATGTATATAAACAGGTACATGGAATTTTAGTCTTGATTCATTTCTATACCAAACTTTTAGTTCACTGCCATAGAACCAAATAATTTTTTCCAGTGGCATTGGTTATACTCACTGTCTTTCATTGCTTATGCTCTAACCAGAGCATTTACATCAGATTCTGCAGCTGTCAGCAAAACTTCTACGTGTAGAACTAGGGTCAGCTAGGAACTTCTGTTCATGTGCGTTGGTACAAGCCAGACCATAAAAACTAGAGTTCAGCATTCAGGATTACTGTCTATTTCATACCAAACATAACCAATTGTAAATCAGCATCTTGCTCATGTTCATACCCATTGAACAACTAAGGGTATGCAAGGTGTTGCCATGAGCCCTCTAAGAGATGCACACTTTGAATTAAGGAGTTGGCTTCAAAATTTCTGCTCCGAATTGACTGTGTGTTATTGAAAGAGGCTGATGGAAAACACAATGGGAACACAATTCTTCCCTTTAGGAATTTAATGAGAAGCCAGGAGACCCGAAAGTACATTTTTCTACATGTTTTTTAGCAAACGTTTAGAGTGAGCTCAATGGGGTACTCTCCTTGCTGTACACTTCGCTGTAGTGAGTCTCAGCAAAACATTCTGTTCCCTACAGAACTGAACCAGCAACTTCAGTCCTGGAATAGTAATTCTGTTTTGTAGCTGGCAAAACGAGTTCTGAACAGCTGAGAGAGAAGTTTACACACACGCATACATGCGTACACACAGAGAACCTTAGCAGCCTGTCTGCTGTTCAAGTTCTCAAACATTTCTTCCCATTTCCTCCCATTTTCATTGGAAGGGGTCTAGCAGCTTCAGGGTTAGGACCAGAGACTGGATATTTTGCAGGCAGGATCAGGAGGAGAAGTTTGTACAAGGAAAGTGGTTCTATTTATTTATTTGAAATTAAAGCAAATCTCATGAAGTGTTGAGCTTTTGGGGAAAACTAACCATAGTTTGCAGATGAAGGAGATGTTGTTTTCCAACAGTTAAAACTTCTGAAGTTTCTGTCTCATCAAACACAAATATACATACACAGTGCATATGCAGAAGAGAGATAAATTAAAGCTGCATTGGCATTATAAACCTTTTAGGTATTTGACGCAGCTTTTAGTGTGGCAGGGGGAATGAGCAGCACTTGTCTCTATTCAGCAAGGCCTCAGCGTGTCAGCTGGCCTAGTTACATTGTCTTCAGGGGAATTTGACTTACAGTCCTGCCTTTGTCTGTTCTCTTCATTAAAAACAACAGAGAAAACTCTCAGGGCAAAACAGCCTGTGATGTAAACATGAAACATCAGCTTTGTGTGGCCCAAATGCTCCTGGGAGGTCTCTGAGACTCTCTGAGACTTTCATTTTAGGAGCCAAAATTCTGAACAGATGCCCTCCTCACACATTTGCATAGATTTCCTCCTTACCACCACACTATATTCAGTGGCAATAAAAGGAGCTCTTGGCACAATAGGAGCTGCAAATGTACAGTAAGTCATAGAATCATAGAATCATAGAATAGTTTGGGTTGGAAGTGACCTCTAAAGGTCGTCTAGTCCAACACTTTCAATACACCACACAGCTATACCACTTTTCCCTTTTGACCGATGCCCATCTCAACTGCCTAAATGAATCAACTGGTACCTTTGGTTTCATTATTGAATCCTAACACCATGGCCTTTCTCTGGGAGGCAGCTTTGTTGTAAACACTAATGCCTTTCTCTGCTGTGAAACCGCTGTCAAAAGTAGTGACCATTTTGCATAGTGTTCCCTACTTGAACATGGTAACCATGGTAAACATTTTCTCCAGTCCTATTATTTAAGCTATTTTAAAATGAATTGAGTTAGCACAGCCAGATGTTACTATGTCTTTATTTGTTTTAGTTTAGATGTGTCTGATCTAGGGTGGAGCATATCCCAAGTTATTGGTCCCCAGACTTGGGGCCTGAGAGTAAAATGTCCTGGTAATCTCCATTTACAGGACTAGAGAGGCTTTTGGAGTTGTGGTATACTTAAAATTCACCCGTGCCAGGTGTAAATTCTCTCATAAATTTCATATTTAGATTATGATGTAGTGAATTTAAGCCAGATTTCATTTATGTGGATAATTCATTTTTATTTTGATAGTAAACATGATCCTGATCGGATTGTTACAGCCCTATGTGCCTGGCCAGACTGTTCACTCTTCTCTTGTTTAGTAGGTTCCTGCACAAATTCCCGTTTCCTTCCACCACCACTAGATGATCTGTTGAATTGCTATGTGTCCTTAAATTGGAAACTGGAATTGCAGATGTCTGCAAATGGCTTTGTTGTTCCCCTTGTTCATTTCAGAGGTGTGTTGGCTAAACTGACAACTAAGACCTATCAAGTGCTCCCCTCTGTAGTCTTTTACATCAGACTGTTGAGTGCTTGCTCATTTTCATCCATAAAAGGTCAGAGGGTCTAAATGTGTCAAAATTGTTTTCTGTTACTTGACAAATTCAGAGTTGAAACTTTTTGCTGAAGGCTACAGCTTTGTCATGTACATTGAAAGCCTTCAGCTCTAATTTGAAGTCAGTAAATCATGAGAAAATATCAAGGATGTAAATGACTAGCAAGGTCATGACTCATTTTCAATGTGAAACAATCAAGAAACAGGACAATCAAGAAAGCAAACAGCCTGTATGAAGACGTAAACTTGGTTGTTTGCTGAATAGATCTGAAGTGTTCAGTAACCTCACTGCTGAACTATTTCTAGAGATGCATACCACACTTTTCATGTTGAAAAGCACTTTCTTACCTGGCAGTGCTTTCTGATGGAGACTGAAGTACTCCTCATGGTATTTTACAAATGAGGAAAATAACACTAGCAAGTTTTTGTGTCCCTGAGCAAGCAACATCCAGGCAATTTCCATGGTAGATCTCTGGGGAGACAGTGGCAGCTTAGGGACTCTTAGGGACTCTTCAACAACATCAGAGCTTTGGAAGAAAATGTTTATTTTGCCAAAAGTGGAGATTTTATACATTCTGCCTCTCTGCAGGATCATTAAAAATAAATAAATAAATAAAAGTAGACCGAGAAAACTGTTGGACAACTATGGAAGACATCATGAGGTTGAACTGGCACCTCTTTGCTACCTTTTCTTTATCCAGAGGACTGCTCTTTCTGTTTTGGAAAGGTCTTCTGTGGAAACACATTCTTCATCTCACAAGGCATGAATGAATTTATGAGCGAAGAATAAAAGTTACACTAGTGTCAAGTTTTAAAAGTGACTATAAGGGAGGAACCTAACCGATTAAAATAAAGAACTCTCATTCACTGAGAAGCTGTGAAAGGTCAACAGATGCACAAACCCATTTATAATCATTTTATCTGATTCTTGTATCAATTACAGGCAAAAAAATAAACAGAGAAAGGATTAGATTTTTCAAGTGGGCTCATTGTTTTTATCTAATTAGTCTTTATTATAGATCTCTGCTGCTTTAAAAGGTTACCTTATAGAAATGGTGTCATCATCTATAGAAGAAAGAAGCTTGTGATATGTTAAGAACCAGTCTATTAAAGTAATCATTTGCTGCAGATGATAAACATTTTCTCTATTTAAGTCTGAATTTACATCATGGAGTACTCTCGAGTCGTTGTTAACCATGATGATCCACAGTTATGCTTTAAAGATTGCACTAAGTTCAAGAAAAAATATCTAACAAGGAAGCACACAGATTTCACAGAAGGGAAAAAAAATGCCATCGTAATAACTTTGAATGTACAACAATTAAACTCACCGAAAAATTCTTCTGTGATTGTCGCTAAAGGGAAAATGACAAAAGAATTATAAACAATGAAAAAAACCCAAAGATTTCTTCATTTGGAACTGGAACTAGAGAATTGCAGACAGCAATTTTGGAGTTAATGCATTGCTTTCTTGAAAGGGGGGGTTTTTGGGGGGGGAGGGGAGGGGCAGGAAAGCAGTGCCCATTTCAACCATAAAACTGAACTAATTTTCCTTAAGAATGCCTGTAAAGACAGATGACACTGCGGAAGCAACAGTTCAAGATCTACAAACATTCCACCAAAGAACAGGAAAAAGGTGCCTATGTGTCAGTCACATGGCATGCAGAATCAGAGCATACCTTCAAAATGTACTGCCATGAAAATGTATCAGGCATATGACAAAAAACTGCATTTGAATGCAATTCTTACTAAGGAACTATTGGCACATCATGTTATCCAATGCCAAAGTGCTTAAGGCAAGTCAGACTTCATATTTGTATTTCAAGCTAGACTCGCCACTTGACAATTTTTGTATTTGAGCTGTTTAGTACCTGGAATGCATTATAGAATACGGAGATAAAAAGCTTAGGGTTTGTTGTCAAAATTAATTGCTTCTGTGTATCTGCTTCTGCTTGACTCATAAATGAACTGAAAAGGCTTTGGCTATCTAGCTTCCTTAAATGACAATATGTAAAATTATCTATCTAAGAACTTGTGGAAACAACTTTATTTTGAAAACAACCTAAAGCTTACATATTTATTTGGCCCGGGAAGCCCTGCTGTTTTAGTGGGCAAGAGAATAGTTCCACGTATGAAGCAAAGTGGGAGTTTCACATAGTAGTTTTGAATCTGCGCTTCTAATTCACTTGACATTTTTAAAAACGGTACCTTTAGCACCTGGAGTCCTAATGTAATAGCATCATATATGGTGAAAAGTAGTTCTCAGTTTATCAAAAAGGGTATTCTGTAATACTACTAAAATGTTTACTGTATCTCACCCACACATTTAACTTTTTTGATGTGTGTTTGGTTTGGGTTTTTTTATTTGTTTGTTTTTTAGAAATAAGCCCAGATTTAAATAACTACTGGTCTGATCCACACAGCTCTTCTTAGGTTATAGAATACAATTTTTACTTGTCAGTCAACAAGATATTTTGAAAACTTCTACACCATTTTAGATTTCAAATCAAAGCAAACACCTCTTTCAGTACTGGCATTATGCAAAAGATCGTACAAGATGGAGTTGCTTTGAGGAGACAGCTACATAGACAGTAGAGTGCCAAACAGTTTTAAATTCCTACCAATGCCTTTGACTCGGCACATATTTATACAAATACACGCATAAGGTTCACATAAGCATAAAGCATTTGAAGGACCTAGACCTAGCATTTGCAAATAATTACTTACGGCTTAATTTGCAGAGCTTTTAAAATGGGAGATAAGTCATTTTTTCTTGGCTTTGTGTTAAAACATTAATGATTTGCTCTCAAGAAAAAGCTTTTAAAATTTTTTCTTGAAATGTTTGCTTCAGACATTTGTTGAATAAATGTAAGTAGATTATAGCAGTTTAGAGCTGTCTGAACTTGTGTTGTCTAGACAACAAGCTTAAATTCCAAGGCAAAAACTGGGAAATGATTAAACTCCAAATCTGCAAAGATTTATGCACATGCCACTAATGGACCAGTCCACTGGTCTATTTGCATACACAAAATTAAATACATGATTGTTTCAAATAATTGGTCATAGGTCTGCAATATTAGATAGGTGTTTTGATTCATAGTTTTAATACATAATGTAATACTTCAGTATGAATCATTTTCTACTGACAAACTAGATAGCTCATTTTTTGGCACTGGAGCTATCCTCAGTTCATTTTATTGGTTAAAAATTAATTTCAAACCGATTGAAAAGATGGCAATTAAGTCTCCAACACAATATGTGAGCTCCAGATTTCTCAGCTCTGTAAAGAATATGGAGAAACACGTCCATCTTTTAATACAATCTTTTAGGAAATGTATCGAAAAATATTGAAAGTATTAAAAGGTATGATCTTCTTTGATTTCTTCCTATGATCTCCTCAGAGAACATTTGAATTGGTCTTTAATGCTAATTTCCAAAATGCTAACTGCATCAAGATGCCAGGCTAGGAATAGGAGATGGTCCTGATTTCACAATGTACTGTGCCACTAATGTGTACAGTAATTTAATTAATCAGTTATGAAAGAACTCATATGGCTGTCATACAAAATGATAAACACGAATAAATGCTCTACCAACCATATTCCTGTAGAAAACTCTCTGCAGCAAATCATTTAAGCCTTTAATTAATTCAAAACCTTTCAAATGCTGACTGGAAAGGTAGCCCTTAAACGTCTTTGATTTTATCTTTTTGTATCTTTGCTTGTTTTTATGTCTTCTTAGACAATTTCCATTTTCATATCTTCCATTCCTTTCTCAGCTTCCCTACCATCCATTATTTTTATCTGCTCCTTTCCCCACTCAGTGTTTTCTTTCCTTACATTCTTTGTTTCATACTATCCCTGGTTTATCTGCTTTTGGAAACTAGTAATGACTATACACATCATTTACTTCTAAGTCATGCCCCCATCTTTCTCCAGAGCCCAGAAAACACCAGCTTTGTCCCCCTATAACAGAAAGCACCATAAACCAAGACACAATCTTCTCCAACAGCTGTGCCCTCCACAACTAACCTGTCACTCTCCTCTTTGGGACCAGTTTGTGTTCATCTGCCTTTGGGATTTAACTCTGGGACAATAAAACCCTGAGGCATGTCTGTATTTGCACCAGTTTGGTGTCATATGATCCCAAAACAGCCTCCTGAGCTAAACATCTATACATTTTCCCCAAAGGGCTTCTTGTTTCTCCTTGAAGCTGTATGTCATCATGTGGGAATGACAGACTTTCTGCTCCTGGCTAAGGGGCAAGTGACACATTTCTCTTTGGATGCTTAGTTCAGTCAGTAGGTCAACTCTCCATCAACAGGCAGAACCCAAGATACAATACCTAATGAGAAAAGTGATGTTTGTGCTGCCTTCAGTAGCTGTGCCTGGGTATGCCCCTGAGGCCCAAAGCCATCTAGAACATGTGCTTGTGATCAAATTGGAGAAGCTTCCATGCCTGTTGGGAGTTCACATACTGCACCCTTAGCACACATGAACAGAAGTACTTGCCCATGGGTATTGTAAACTCATTTGCACCTCACGTAAGCTCTCCTAGTTTGCACGTAAGCTCCTGAAGTTCCCGCCCCATGAAACTTCCCCGTGACTTACCTCATACACTTTAAATAAAGTTTTTTGCTGTGGTCCTTTGGTGACAACACCAAAACTGTTGACAGATGCGCTGCCCATTGAGACAGGTGAGAAAAGTACCCACATACCACTATCTACGATGAAGAAGCAAGAAGTCATGAAAAGCTACAGCTTTCTCAAATAACATTATCTGTCTTGTTCACAATATGATCTCCCTCCCTTGAATGGAGATAGAAGGTTACAGTCTCCCACCATCTCCCTGTTATTATCCACCCTTTCAGACCACAGCACGTGCCTTGAAAGTGCCAACAGGATCTCATTGCCCTGACCAGTTAATAACCTCTTTTGTCTGTAATCCTCCTTTTTAACCTCTTCTCCCTCTCCTACCTGTTTAGCTGTCTGTGTTCAAGGTCTGTTTTTATATGGCCACAGCTGTGCAGGCTTCGATCTGAGTGCCATGAAGACAGAGAAGTTGTGAAAAACAGCTGTGGGAAGCCTTATCTGGGCCCTCCACCCATGCAGCCTCCGAAGCATTAGCTCAGGAACTGCAACTAACACTCGGACCCTTGCTCTAGCCTGAGCTATGGCATGAGTGTGCTGTGCCCAGCATTGCATTTTTCCTTGCCTTCCTGACCTGACCTCCTGGCCTGACCTCGGGCCTGCCTCATCACTACCGACTGAGCAGGGCATCACTGGGCTGTCAGCTGAACCTGACTACTAAACCCTTCCTCTGCTCTTTTTTCCCCACGTACTGTGGACTGCACTCTGCAGGAGAGGGCACTGCCCTGCCAGCCTGGTTGTCACCCTTGGCTCCTGGCTTGCCCTCCCTTACAGAGCAGCTCGCACCGTTTCCCGACAAAACCCTTCAGGGTAAGACACCCATCTCTGGTGCCTTGAGATAGGCATCATTTTGCCTGTACATGTAGTGGCATCCTACATCCTTCAATCTGTTCCAGTACTCACATTCTCCATCTGCCCTTTAAAGCAAGAGCATCGAAGTATGAGGAATAGGACAGATGTACAAAGCCATCGATCATCCTGTCTGCTGTAACTGGAAGGCATCAGGCAGGTATTCCAGATCCCACACATGTTTAGGTGTCAGATTCTTATATCTATCCAATATCTACTATATGGGCCCCTGGTTGTACAAGAAAATATTTTGTCTCTCATATTGCAGGCTCAGACCACAGACTTGTGGTCCTGTCACAGCTCCTTTGTGATGTTACCCGGACAGCTGCATGATCACTTTCATCAGACTATGAACTCACTCCAAGTACAGAAATTTATTGCCGTGCCTGGCTACAGGGTGACATTTTCTGCTCCTGAATCACAGGCCAACATCCCAGTAGCACCCTCAGCATCATGATCTATCGAATTCCCCGGAAACCCAGGACCTGCTGACACTCTGAGGTCAGTGGGGACAGTTTCATCAGGAGCAGATGTTGTAGAGCACTGTTACATGCAATAACTATTTTTGCTCTGTTAGAGGAAGTAGACCCTGGCCCTGTAAAGAAAAAAGTGGTCCAAATCTGAGCTCATTTGTTTTAGGGATGTGACATCACAGATTCAGCAATAATGGTGCTATGTGAAATTTTTCAGTCCATATTTTTAAGGAATTTACTGTTTCAAAATTTCCTTTAATTTTTAACTTGATATTGAAATTTCCAAATATTTAAAAATAATTCACTTTTAAAAGTCCTAAGGAATATTTATGCCCTTTCAGTTGTGCAAATTATTTTTAGTGTATTCTGATATATCTTCAGCATTTTAAACTGAACTGGAGGTGAACTAAAAAAATCCCTATTATTTACTTAGCTACTACTGTTAGCATACTAGCTATTACATCTCACTACTTCCCACGGATACATAAAATGTAGTTTCTGATATAGTTGAAACCTTTGATTCCCTGACAGAGAATGGAACTATTATTTACATAAATATAACAGTTCAGAAAGCAGAAGAAAATCGATTTATCTGCAATGTTCCATGCACATTAGAATTATGAAGGAGTTTTCAAAAGAAAAAAAGAATAGAAATTCAATGAAAGAAAAGCCTCCCCACACTGTATTTCCAACTATGCACTAGCAGGTGTATATATAGATATACATGTACATTTCAAAATTACCCTACTGTATTCATAGGAAAGGCAAAAACTGCTGCTGGAAATGAATTCCTAAGAAAAATACCTTCACGCTGAGCAGATCTTGCAATTCAGTTTAAGCGAACAAATCTGAAGCAGACTGGATTTATTCTTTTTCCCCCCCCATCTTTTTGTTTCAGGGTATCATAATGTACTGAATGAAGAAATAAGCTCCATTTTAAATTAGTGATTATGAGAACTTGCTGCTGCATGTGATATTGCATGACTTCTGACAATCTACATCCTAGGACTATATATACTTACCAATGGGGTTTGACACATTTTTAAAGGGCTGTAAGGAAAGCAGGGTATAGTGCAAAGAAAATAAGTTCCCTGTTGTGAACTGACATATGCTCACAAGGACCAACAACCCAGGGACTGCTAAATTATGGGCCTAAGCCTGAGAATTCAAACACTGAAAATACAGCTGCTATATATAAAGTATGGGAACATTTCACACAGTCTTGATCTTCTGTTGCAAAGCACATCTCCTTATGTCAAGCATGGTCTTATATAGATTTCCTGATTAGAAATGTATTTAATTACTTTCTGAAATAATACAAAGAGAAAAATAAAATTACAAAGAAACCCTTGAAGAGCTGTACAACTTCAGAAACTAACCATTTCATAAAGCAAATAGTTTATTCATAAATGTGCCATTTGTACCTTCAAATACATTTTAAAGCTTGTTTCTTCTTTGGGGTAATAGCCCTTTTTTTTTTTTTTTTTTTTTAAGCTACAGGCTTATTATATCTGTTCTCAGGTATAAAAAACCTGCTCTTGGCTGAAAACATCAAGCACAAACTAATTAGTTTTGTTTTGTATTGTTGTTGGTTAAAAATATAAAACTGATTTGCTTGAGATAGTACTAACTAGTGTAAAAGATTTCTTTGTATTTCTTCAGTGATTAATACTTCACATGTAGCTATAGTATTACTTTGAGGGATATTCCAATGTAGTAAATCATCTGGAGTTGAAATTGTTGTGCAATTATAAAGGTATGTTAAAGATTTCCTCTGTAGCTTAGAATCCAAAGTACAAACCTGCTGTTGTTCTTGGAGACGTGGCATTACTTGCTTTCATAAAAAGTTGCCCCTGCATTTAGTCCACCAAGGCTCTGGGGCATCTGTCTTTTGCGTGTAGACAGGAACTTGATCTACCCGCGATCTGAACAGATGCAAGCTTTCTTTGGTATGCTAAGAGAAGACCAAAAGCCTACCGAGGAGGGTATATTGGCACAGGATCAGTGCTAAAATATCTGCATTTTCATGGCTCCCTGCTGTCTTGGACTGTGAACAGAGTGACTGTAGCTTGGCTGTAAAATGCCAAGATGAACTTTTCAGTTTGATTTAAAGAGAAATTCCTGTCTCTACACAAATCTCCATGGCAGTGGGAAGTGGGGTTGCAGGTTCTCTCTGAAATATAAGGGCATAAAGCCAAAGACCTCTATTCTGTATCAGTGAAGTCCAGATATCCAATCACGTGACTAACACCAGAAGAAGAAAGCTTTGCATTATAGAGAAGAAAAATCCCACTAATAGTCTTCCTAGACACCAAGAACAAATAGCTTGCCCAAGGAGAAATAAGAAATCTGTGGCAATGGCAGAAAGTGTCAAGATTTTATGTCAAGATTCTGGACTTTAACAATAGACAGTGCTCCATGTCATATTCAATATGATCAAAGTATTATTTAAGAGCTTTCAAACAGATATCCTCTGAAACCTTTAAATGCTAATATTTTATTTGCAGTAAATGAAATGTATTTCATACTGAGTTCATTCAAATATCATCAAAAATTGGTTAAAATGTAGTTTTGTCTGCCCATGAGTCAGATTATATGGAGAGCAACAATATTCTCACTCATCTCTCTCCTCTGCCTAACTACCAAAAAAGCACTACAATGAGAAAAGCAGAGTGACGGGAGTGAGTACTTAGGTCTGGCCCATATGTAAAGGGCAAAAATAGCCAGAGAGATATTGACCTGGTGATGAGTACTTTCTTTTGAGTGGGGCACAGCAAGGAAGGCAGATTGTGAATTCTTAATCTTTCATGCTAAAATCTTTGTCTGGGGCAGCAAAGCAGCAGTTCTTTGCTTGGGGCAAAGCCACAGTTGAGTCCAAAGACAGAAAAGTCCATCTGTCTTATGTACAACAGATTGGCCAGGTTTGTAGTGCAGATTTACAACATGGGCTGCAACTGTGAAGAAACACAGAATTATAATGCTATTCACTAGTTTAAAATTGCATCTTTCTTAAATACAAACACACTGGGGTTTTTTTGTTTGTTTTCAGTGTGGAAAACATAAATTCAGGTGTAATCAAGAACCATTGAACAAGCCACAGTAGTTGTCATACGCTGGAACGCACTTCCCATCTTTAGCTGCTTGGCTATAGAATCATGATGATTCCTACTCTATTTCTGCCCTAGTAAAACTTGCCATTTATTTTTTTGGAATAACACAACTTCAAAAGCAGAATAGGAACACTACCAACTCCTCCCTCAAGACCAGCTTCAGAATAACCAGTAGCACTCCATGGAGAAGAGTGATGGTGTTAAAATTTTTATGAAAGGGCAACTGAAACAGGACAGCTCACAGCAATAGATACTTCACTATGGAGCCAAAGGAGCTTGCCTATTTCTCTTCCATTTCAGTTTCAAAAGGAAAGGTCAATCCTGCCTCTCTGAATTAGCGGCGTTTTAGGAAAACATTGCAGTCTTTAAATCGTGCCTCCACCCTAGAAAGTAGCAATTTAAAGTCGGGTTCTTGTCATTAACAGTTCTTATTGACAAGCCAAAATACTCTAAAAAAAAAAATCCAAATGTGCTAATTTTAGGTAACCCCTCACTCAGTTTAAAACACTTAACCTTCCCCATGCATGAGTGGCATCGACAAGGTTTTGGAATTAATCACCTTTGTATTCCAACGTCTGAGTGTCCCCCTTTGGATCTACTCTAAGTCCTGAACTATGCTAGAATGATGAACATTTTCAACATTCATCTACAAAATTATTGAGGATAGTTTCTTTTAATATAATTTAAGCACATACTGAAAATACAGCTTAAAACTGTCTGCTTTCTCCACTGCAATACATTTACATCGATTTATATTATTTATAATACCATATAGTAAAATTACTCTAATATTACTATATATTAAAAAAACAACTGAGTCGGTAAAATTATGTCTCACCACCCATTCTTTGCAAATGGGGAAAAGGTTCATTACTTTATATCATAATTAATTATAGCATTTCTGGATATTGTGACTTTTTGTGACACTCTCCTCTGATTTCTTAATTTTTTTCACATCCTTTGTGTTGATCTTGACTTGGGAGAGGTATTTCCATAATTGAACTCACCATGCACATGCAGTCTAAATCTCATATTCCCTATGTCTATCCCAGCAGTCAAATATTCCATAAAGTGCCTTGACTTGTATTATGTATTTTAATTCCTTCTTTTCTTTTTTCAAAACATACTTTCACCTTCAGTGGTTACCATCATTTTCCTTAGCCTGACTTTGCTGTCTATTTTTAAAGTACCTGAAATAAAATACAAATTTGTTATATTCCATCCCCCATCAATATCATTTTCAGTCCTCAGTTCCCCAGTTCTACCTGTTCCTGGCAACTTATTTCCTACATCTCCTTTACTGGTAATCCTTTTTTCTTAACACTTGCCTGTTGCATAGGCCTAAATCTGGTTTTTTCATTCCTGTGCATCTCTAGCACTCTTCTTTATCTTCTTTCTCTTCCTTTTCATGTTGTCTAGTGAAGGCTAGACTTCTAGAAAGGAAAAGATGAGAAAATGGGAGAAATCACATCCAAGCCCTGTTAGTGGCTGCTACCTTTCAGGAAGCTAGCTGCAGAAAGATACTACAAAAGCATCAGCGAGACATTCACGGAGTCTAAGACCACGTGGACTGAATGAGTAACCAACCTTTTCTCTGAATTGATCAGCTTTATTTCTCTCCAGATTTTTTACCTTTTTTCCCTTTCCTTTTTGTCCTTTTACTGTCTTTACTGTCTTTACTGTCCTTTTTTGTCTTTACTCTTTCCGATGGGATCACCTGCCCTTCTCTGCTTCCATTTAAATCCATGTCTGTACTTACCCTCCACATCCTTTAATATAGTAAGCTCATTTCTCTACTATCTCTATTTATCACTAGCAGTCTTTTTGCCTTGGCTCTGGGGACACAGGTTTCTTTCTGCTATGGTAAGATCTGCCCCACTTGTTCCATAAATACTTGCCAGTCCTGAACTGCTTGTGCAATATTTTTACTCCTATAGTTGATCACATCCCCACAATCAGGATCTGTAACCTTCAGACCCATTTGGCCATGAGATCTATCAGGGGACACTTAATACATGAGTAACTTCTGTTAGATGTCACCCAAGGAAAGCACACCTTCAGCATGTTGTACGTGCCGGCATCTTCTGATCTTTCTGCTCCTTTTAACTTCTTTTGTTCCTGCCTCAGTAGTTGACACTGTCTTCCATTTTATGTACTCAGACCAAGAGAAAAAAAGAAAATCCTGAAAACTCTCTTTATTAACACAGCCTTTGTGCTGGACAACATGGCTGTGAAACTTTCTGCTTACATCAGACTTTTTTCCTTTTTGAGCAACAGAAACAATTAACCATACATCAACTACAACCAGAGATTTCTGTCTGTCCTGTCACAAAATGCAGACACTACAGACCCCAGCCAAGCTCTGCCATCCTACAGACAATTTACTTCCCTACAAGAAAAGTGAAGTTCTATCTACATCCAGGACAAGATACCAAAATGCTGGGGTTTTTTTTAAGGTTGTTTTTTTTCCCCCTGTCAAGGCAGGCCTTTCCCTTTATTTAGGCTGTTGACTATCGGATCCCAGCAGTCTATAATCAAAGCCAGGAGCTGTGTTTACTGTCACATGAACTACAGTGAACTTGACAGAGACTTTGTCAGAATCTGACAGATTCTGAAAGAAGTATTACAAACTGCAACCAGAAAATTCTAACAAAACACTAGGCAAACAACAACAATGAAAAAACATACAAGGCTTTGTCTGAATGATATAAACCAGCCCACTCTTACTGTTAGACTGCTTCATCTTTGATTTCAACGTCTATGGTGATTGTGGGTAGTACTGGGAGATACCCTCTACAGCTCACCTTGGGTGACTTCAATATGTTCTGCTGATGGCTCATCCACTGCCACTTACTGGCAGGCTAACTGGCCACTTGAGATGTCTACTGTTGAACTGAATGTGTAGCTGATTCTTTTTTTTTTTTTCCCATGTTCATAATTTGAAAGCTTGTCAATGCACATGGCAGTTTTCAGTCTGAAAATCCAGGGAGTAAGTGCTCTGTGACTGGGATTCCTTCGCACCTCTTTGACAAGAACAGAAACAAAATGAAATCACAAAAGCTATGTAGCTCAGAATATAAGACTGAAGTTTCAGCTTATAACTCTATATAAGATGTTTTAAAGAAAAAATCTTAACTGCTTCCTAAAATTGCTCACACATAACTTTCTTGATAGCTATATGCCATTATAAACATTAGTAAAAACATGGAAGCAGCAAAATGAAGGTGATGCTTTTATTGCTCTTAACACACTGTTATACAAGTCATTATTTGGTCTATAAACCTCCAGTCAAGTGTAGTCTGTTAAAGCTAATTGTGTTCTGAAGAATCTAGTCTTTGAATTCAGCTGACATAATAAACAAGACTGTATAAAAAGCAATGATGATTAAAAAAAATGGGGAGAAAAAAAGGGGAGAACAAAAAAAAAAAAGCTTGAATTGTTCCCTCACTGAACTCTATGAGTTTTATTATTAATTTCAGCTGAAGAAGGATCATACTGTCACTTTAGTCATGAGACAAGGTAGAAAGGTAGTCACAAATCTGAGCAGCTATTGCTCTAACATTGTATATGACATTATTCAGTGCCACTTATGTCTTATCTTATCCCAGAAACAATTCCAAGACTGCTTTCCCAGGGCAGCCTTACTAGCCCACACTAACATAGTTGTACTGCTCCTCATAGTTGCGTATTTCTATGAGGAGTGACAGGGTTCTTTTTAAGCGCACTGTCCCAGGTGTACTGAATTGATGTTACTTTCTCCGGGGAAAATATATAAAACGCTGAGGGTAAAAGTCCTCTCAGGATTGTGGAGAAGACCAGAGGAAGAAGCAGCTGCACAACAGCCATCATAACATGTTTTTCAGATCGTGTGATAATGGCAGCTTTCCAAATGCTATCAGATATATAGTCAACGTCATCAATAGGCACACAAGGATGAAACACAATTACAAGGTAAAAAAAGTGCTTGGCATCATCAAAGGGATTTAGATGAAGGTCATGGGAAAGCACTATGGAAAACATGCAGGGACCTGGGCTGGCAAAGAGAAAGAAAAGGGGATGTGCTTTCCAATAAAGTAAAAGGATAAAAGGACTGGAGTTTTATGGAGGAATAGCCATAAAACCAGAGACTTAAAACTAAAGCAAGACCTCTCCTAGAGAAGGCAAATCCTGAAGGCCTCCATCTATTCAAATATACTGGTGAGAGTGGAGGTATCAGGAGTAACTCTTTTCCCTCACATGCAGTCTTCAGATTAAAATCAGAGATATCTTATTAGAGAAGAAGGCTTATTTTATTTATGAAAAAGCTACTATTGTGTTAAAATGGAATATTATTACTAAAATGTCTAAATTAATGGAGATTTCATTTTAACTACATGTAGAAAAATATAAAATAATCTGCCGCTAAAAGCATATGAGTGGCATAGGCATGGAAAGCAGACAGCAACAGCAGCTACTACTGCAAATTTGCACAGGCTCACAGATTCCTGACTTAGTTAAAAGCAATGGAAAAATAATAACTTCATTAAGGTTGGATTTCCCAAGTGAGAATATTTACCCTGATTTTCAGTGAAAGGCCAGTCTGCCCAGATAACATCTGATTGTCTCTTGAAACCACAGAGATGAGAGGTATAAAGTAAATGGAAAGAAGAAAAGTCCCACAAAAAGAACACCCTGAGCTTTCAGCAGACACAGACTTTTGCATGATTTAACTCTCACTTGTGTGAATATCAAGAGAACAATCAATGTTAGTACATGAAAATAGTAGAACTAATACTTAATAATAATCTTCATTGCTTTATCACAGGACTATGAAGAACTATGAATGGCTTCTGTAGGGGATTAAATGTTAGTACGCAGCTGAAGCATTTAACAGTCTCATATGGTTATTACAACTATATGCCAGTGCCATGAATGTTCTTTCAGATATTTAAGGCTGAAAAAAGACAACACAAGGAGATATAAAAGAAGAACATTTCTTCTGTTATGAGAGTGGTGTTGCTTAATCTTAGAGATGATCTTGAAATATTTAGCATATTTTGTAAACTATACTCCAAAAGCTGGTTCTCTGAAGAACACTTTCATTTCAGTTCAGGTTTTCTCTAAGTGTTGTAATTTTGAAAAGGTGCAAGATACTGAGTATGAAGACAGGCAATGTCACTTCTCTTCTTGAAAGGGTCCTATCACAAATTCACAGTGGCTGCTGTTGATCAAGCAAATCTTACAAATTTTGCATCTTTTCACAGATTCCCTCCCTTATTTCCCTCCAGCTGTTAAAGCCTTTTTCTGAGGCTTCGTGCCTTTCTGTATTTCAATTGTACTTTAAGAGGTAGAACTAAGATGTGTCTGTCTTACTAAAAGTTTTACAACTTTCAAGGTATCTATGTAATAGACTGTATGGATTCTTACAGAGAAAGAAGCAGCAGCTGGATCTCTTCCGCTAAGACAAGTAGGTTTAGAGGTTGAGATGAGAGGTTTGATTCATAGCTTGTTGATTTAGATAGGCTTCCAGCCTAGAAATAAGAGGGATGGAAATTGCTTGTCAACAGGCATAAAACTCCATGAATGGATAGTCTTTGAGGGTGGGGGCATAAATAAAGGGGACTGTTCCTTTAGCAATTTTGCAAGGGCATTTGTGCTGATGTGAAGGAGGGCAGAAAGTCTCTTTGTTCTGTTCTTCAGTTGCAGTGAACAAAAGACCATGCCAGTGTGACTGCTAGTCACACTGGCAGTCCTGGCTGGCAGAAGGCACCACCAAGCTGTACCCTGAACATGGAGGCAGAACATAGCTGCATAAACCTTTAAATACATACATACATTTTCTTTGACACTCGTTCAGCTGATTGGCTTTAAAAAGTTGTTATCCTAAATGTTAATGAAGCACAAGATTTCCAACATAGAAAACATATTTTGTAACCTAAACACCAGAGAAAACAGCATGACTGTGTGGCAATCATTTGCCTTTATTTAACTAGAAACAATATTGTCTCATTCTATTATAGCTTTGCAGTCACATATAATTCTGTTAATGCGAAGTCAGATGGCCACACCCCTCCTGAAAACAGAAAGGTGTCCTCATCTTAAGAAGGTTTTATTCTTTGGCCTGTTCTGGCATAACCAAAGTGTATGGTTGTCCACTGTCAGAAAAGCCTGGTGGTGTAAATTCTGTACAAATGACCACTGCTTGTGATGTTCAGCCCATTTTAACATCTCTTCTGGAGTAAATGACATGGGATGCATCAGGCATATTGCTTTGGGGTTCAATAGCCCTGGCAGCCTCTCCTTCTTTCCCATAGACTGTCACAGGCACGACCCAAGAACCACCCAACAAGAAGATGGGGGTCACAGTGGGATAGTGCTGATGCTCTAAGTTAGTTGAAGTCAGAGTTGCATGTGATTCAACCTAAGCCTCCCTTGTTACTGCATCTCCTGTAATAAAATTAATAAAATAATTAATTTTTGATATTTAGTTAGATTTAAGACTACAATTATTTGATTAAAATTACAATTATTTCCTCAGCATAACAATATGGATGGAAATTAGCATAATGGAAAGTAGTTTACCACATAAAAATAATAACAGAAATAAAAACTGTACATGTAAAGAGACACATAGTAAAAATTGGTTTTAATGAAAGTCAAATAAAAACATAATTGAGTTTCAGGAAGTCTGAATGTGACTTATTACTGGAAGTTTGTTTGACATTGGAACATGTGTTTCCATTTAACAATCAGCATCCATAATGCACATGACCATTTAAGTTCATATGAGTTTAAGAAAAGAATCACGTTCCTAATTTAAAATTAGCTGAACTATGTAGACACCCTTTATTTTGCAGTTTTGCTTTCAGAACTGGCTGTGAAAAAAAAATCTGGCAAAGGTTTCATGACTTTCAGAGATGTGTTTAGCTCCAGGGTACGCCTTTGTAAAATGTCAACCACTGGGAAACTGATAAACCCAAGATAAGGATTTACATTAAGAAAAGAAGGATGCAGTATTTAGAGACCATTGATGTAAAAGCTAACAATGGATATAGATAAAAACAAGTTCTATGTAGCTGTGCTGAAGGATCTTTTAATTCACAATTTTCTTCATTTTTTTTTTTTGTTCAAAAGGAAAAACTCTGTACTTATTTGAACGGTAGCATAATTTTTTCTTCTGTTACATTGTCATAAAATATTTTTTTTAAGACACAAAGAATTGAAAATCTATATTTTTGCTATTTAAAATGAAACATTGCATTCTCCCTTTCCCACATAGCTTTCCTGCATCAGCAGGGCACAACTTTAAGGTTACGTACATGCCACCTTATTCTGCAGGAGAAAATTTGTCAGGAAGAAGACATGCTGGTGTCCTTCGTCTTCTTATATAAAATTGCTGCAATTTCACAACTTACTGACATCACATCTGGCATAACAATCCAAACTACCTTCCCACATAACATCTGACCAGAGAGAAGTATACTAGCAGAGTGGAAAAAAAAAATGTGCAAAAACATCCCTGCCAGAAAAGATGAAGAAATGGTATTTCTGTTGTGTGTAATTCAAAGTATGCCAATGTGGACAGTCCATTTAGAGAACATAATTCTGGATGCTAAATGTCATCACACATGTTAATTCTAGATGAAAATACCTTCTTGAAAAATAAGATGTGCATATAAAGTTGCCTAATCTGACAAACAGATTTATGACAAAAACATGTAGTAAAGAATAATTTTTTCATGTTTTGTTAAAAAATGAATACTCTGTTGTAACTGGAATAAAAACAAAATTGCCTAGAAAGATGGAAATTTGAGAAGCTCATCAGCTACAGTAACCTGTCAACACAGTACATGAATATACTTATCTATAATAAAAATAATGAAATATTGGTTTCTTTACTGTAAACCTTTAACATAGGTGGTATTATAACATTGTTACAGTGATAACAATATCACTAATGAACTAAACCCACAGCTATTAGTGATGTGATTTTATGGCAGTTGTCAGAATAGAAGAGCAAGTATTACATAACAGATGCTAATCCTTTTCTTCTAGAGTGCCAAAATGCAATGATGACATGACTGAATAAGGAAACCAGAAGAATGCTACACGGTTAATTTTAAAGCTCTGCTGGTCTGGAAGGATATAGAACACAGTATTTTAAGGAAAAAACCAGATTTTGTAATAAAAGTAACTGTCATGCATGAGCTATCTGAAGTACGGAACCTGATGACACAAAATTTTGGAGCCAGGAACATCTTAGCTCTTGGGTGAAAAGGTGCATTATTTTTCCTTTTTGCAAGTCAGGCTTTCATCTAAAGACTACTTCACATCATGAGAATACAGCAAGTCATAGCCATAAAGCATCTGTGCACAAGCAGAATTCTGTTCTCTAAAGACAATGAATAAAACTTCTCATGCACATCAACACTTCCAGAATCTGTAATTCTGGAGAGTTTGGGGATATTTCCCCCTTTCTGTCCTCTTAAATGATTTTCAAGTCCCATTTAACCTGGACCTTGGCCACTCAACTTCAAAACTGATTCTCAAAACCTTCAGGCATTACATACCCTATGTCAAAGCAGGTTTTGCCCCTTCAGATTGTCACATACCAAGACACGGGTCTGGGCACTGGTCTCGTGCTAAGCAGCAAGGTACCTGGTTTATGTACAAAAGTCAGAAGCCTCAGAGGATTGCTGCTTGCCTATCTTTTCTCCATCTGTTAGACTTCTCATACAGCACGTGGGAGACACCGGCATTTAGTTCTGTTTTCCGGATCATGATGTTCAAGCTCATATTGCTCATCTCTTGAAAAAGAGATTCAAATAATTTCCTCTAACAGACATTGAAGCTCAAACACCATGCAGACTAAATTCCACTAACTACTGCTATGGTATCTCAGTACTTTTACATGTCTTCTAATACACACTGAAGATCAAGCCCTTCATTTCCTAATGTAGTGATGCATTAATATAAAGATTTTCATTTATTCTCTATGAAGTCAGCTTGTCTTCATAGTTAATATCAGTTCATGATAAATAATATGTGACTGTCTTTTAAATAGATGCTTATACCTTTGTGCCATGTTTCAAGTTTGACTCACATAACAAAAAGCCCCTTAAAACACCCACAGTGTAACTGTCACAAATAAGCAAGTAATTAGCAAGGAGTTCTTACTAGTTCTTCAGTCATTAAGTTTATATCGAGCACAGTTTGCTTACTTGAGGAATAAAAAAAGTTCTCAGTATTAGATTTTCAGTTCAGCTCTATGGCTTATTTTTGCTATCCTCACTATCACTAAGCAGCTCTTCATCATGCAAGTATTCTCAACGAACATTGTTCATGTCTTCATGTTCACATCTAAAGGTAAAACTGACTCTACTCAAGTTCTACATAAGGATTCATAAACGGAATGATCTATTTACCCCATATCCTGAAAACTATATGAACCAGTTCAAAAATAGCTGCTCTTAGTTGAAAGAGAAAAGTAGATTGCTTTTTATAAACTCAACAGCCTTGGTGTTTTTAGATTTGAAACACTTCTTTTACAAATAAGAAAGACAAGCACCAGTCTTTCATTCTGTGTTGCCAAGAACTACAAAAACATTATGGGAGATGCAATAGTCCATCAAAGTTCATGGAAAGCAAGATTCCTGAAAGCTTTAAAAACGCCCAAAACTATCCTGAGAGGAAATAGAGAGAGGTAGCTGAGAAAATATAACCACCCAGATTATCACCAAGTTTTGATTTTTTTAAGCCATAGGAAAACATACACTTCTATAAGTAATTTTTACAAACTCCATTCCAAAGAATACAAAACTAGAAAGCTAAGTAGGAAATTGCCCGTATGTTTTCACATCAAAAATAAACTGAGAAAGAATGTAAAATCTCAGTAGTAGAATCAAACTATCTAAATACATTGAAGACAATCTGATGTTAGGATATGACTCAGCATACTTAGGTAACTATAATGCATTGTTCAATTAATGCATCCATTTTTTATTGAAGACTTTAGTTTTTAATGAGGTTGCTTAAATAAAGTAGTAATTCTTCAGGAAATATAATTTTTATATTGGAACTTAGTTTTAAATTAAAATCAAATATTAATAAAATAATGTATTGATAAAAATTGGTCTTTAAATCTAAGTTCTTTTATATATTTATATGTTTATTTATACACCTGTATAGTTATATATATATTTAAATTTCAGCCTCTCAAGTGGAAGTATGTAAAGGCCGTATTTAATGACTAAGTCAACAGTTTAATTTTTTTACCAGCACCCAGCTAGATGATTTGATTTCATGCACATTTTTTTTTCTCATAATATTCTTCCAGATTTCAGTCAATTCCCATATGCATTCACTGAGTTTTGTTGTATTTGATATGTCAGTGATTCCTCCCTTAAAGTGAAATAAAAAAAATATTTTTTAACTTTTTGAATTTCTTCATATTCTTCTTGGCAGAATTATACACCAGATACTTTCAGGCCTTTGCAATAATTATTGTTCAGATTTAGCTCCTAGATATATAGGAAGGGAATCCTTTATCCCTGCACTTCAGCTTCAAGACAGTGCTTCTTTCAGACTGCCTCATAAAACATCACATTTAGAAGCATGAAAGATTTATAGGCGTGAACCTGGGAATATTTTCTTCCTCTACCCCAAGGTGCACAGGCTCTTCAGTCAAGATTCAACCCTAGTATAAATAATTGCAGAGCTGTTTACCAGTACTTCACGGCTTTGAGTCTAGGAAAGACGTGTTTTTACCTTGTTCCAATAGGGTTAGGAGAATTTCTGCTCCAAAAAAGCCTCATAAAGGTTCTGCTATGAAGCAAATCATTCTGCCTCATATGTCCTCCACAGCGATGGCAATTATCCACAAATTGGATCTCCGGCTGTGTTCTGCAAGACCTTCAGTTTTGTTATACAACTTCTTAAACATGTCCTCGGAGATAGGGAGTGTGCATTACACAAAAGCCATATTGTCTTCAGTCCCCTGTCCTGCTCAAGACCAAATTTTTCATGTGACATGTCACTCCTGTGCTCTCAAACACTGATTTTTGCATCTGGATTTTATAACTCCATTTCCACAGCTGACCTCTTTTTGTATGACTGTTATGAAAATGATGTCTCTTTGCAGCAGTCATTACTAGGGGGGAAGTGTGTGTCTCGCAATGGCTTTCTTAGCAGTGGTGGGACAGTTTGCTGTAGCTCCCACATTTTCCATGGCATGAAGCCACATTTGACTATCAGTGTGTGCTAATCCCAGCGACTCTGGTCAACCAGGTGAGAGCTGGTAACAAGCAATTCAGAAGCAGCAGCTTCTTAAACCACCTCTCAACCATGATTACTGCTAGCCCATTTGAAGCCGGCAGGACATAACACCTTCAGCAGTAAGTTCAGCTGTTAAGTTTAACATTGACCCTGAAATACAGCAAAAACAGTATAGTCAGACACACATTTCAGTTGAGCATATGAACCACATGGTTGGTTACAGTACAAATCCCTGGTCTCATCACGTGCACACTGTTCTGGGAGGCTTAACTTCAGCTTAAATCTGCAAATATGTTTTTCTTGCAGACATGTGGTGTGTTCAAATGTTGTAGGCTGTAAAAAAATGACATGCTTTCATTAAAAAACCCATAATTTCCTCTTAATATTATGAAATCTGTTATTAGCTTCCCTAATTTTTGCTTAACATTTGAATTCAATTTTAAGTTTTCTTTCCATTCATTTAGTTTGACTTGAAAACGTCGCACAAAAATCTGCAGGCTTCATATTTAGCTGTCTTTTACACTTGGGCCAGTTAAATAAAACTTGCAATGTGACAGCATCAGTGTCATTCTGATCAATCAGGCCCAACCTCAACAGGTGTTTCATGAGAGCAAACCCCTGCACTTATTCAAAAAATCTGTAGATAAAGCAGTTGCATGTAGTGAAAAAGCTTGTGTTTGTGTTCAACTTCAATAGGCAGAGAGTGGTGAATGGTAAAACAGTCTCTCAAAAAGCTATTTTATGCTATTAATTTTTTCTATAGTAATTATTTCCATGCATTAAAGAAGTGAAATAAAATGACAGCAAAGCATGTCTTACTTTTGTAGATTTTCATTAATTTTGCTTTGGAATAAGATCTTGTTTGCTTGGGTCTCATTTTGGACAGGCTCTGGACTAAAAAAAAACCCATGTCCTTATCACATAAGCAATTCACTATATGACTGTGCATTCATTTATGGGGCAAAAAGGTTATGACTTTTAGTTTTCAAAGAACAATACTAAAGCTACTAGCATGCTTGTAATCAATGAAAACAGTTTCATTAAAATTAGATCTCTAGCACAGGTGAATGAGACAAAGCATACTTGACAGGACATTTGGAAATACACTTATCTGTAGATAAACTAAAGCACATCAAAGTTACTTTCTGCCTTTTGAATACAAGGAAAAAGGGGTTGTATCTTTTTCTTTTAACTAAATATAGAGGAAGGATATAATGTTAATTTTCATCATGAAATCAATACAAATCTGGTTAGAGGTGAAATTTTTAACAGCAGTAATAGGAAAATTAAAGTAATGGAAATTTGCCCTTACCTATTTTATGAATGTTTATTTTAGAAAACAGACCAATTCTCTTATTCATTGACAGATAAATTACAGACATAACACATAGATTGCATATCAGGTTGGATGTCAGTTTTCTAAATCTAATCAAAAGAAGTTGGAATTCTTTTCTTACGTTGCTGGGGCCATAACTGCATTGGTAGAATCTTTTTTCCAGTGAACCACTATTGAAAACTGCATATTTTATAGCAACACCTTGCTGATGCTTAACAAAGACATAGCAGCTGCATAATCTCCTCTGCTTATGTTCACACATTTGTATCGACGGAGGATTCATTCTATATCTGCTGTAACTTTTCAGAAATGTACTGTATTGTTACTAGCATGTGGTTTTGAAGTAAATAAATAATTTTTAAAAAATATTCTATGTTCCTCTTTGCAATTTGCTCATTGGTATATTCTGAGTGCCCTCTCTTAATGAACCTTATAAATGTTCTTGGCAGCTAACTGGGAAATGTGAATCAAGGGTTTCACTTAACAAGGAGCTGCAAATTATCCAACTTGTTAAGTTTTCTGATAGCCATATTTCAGATTTAATTATTGATGCTGTTTTGTACCCACCACTCAGAGACAATGCATTGACTGTTTTATAAGTTGTATTATCAAGCATTTTTCATCACTGTAATAAATAATAATTCTGCTAAATTCTTACAGAACATCACTCCAGTGAGCTATTAACAAGCTCTTAATAGTTATCATTTCAATATATCTGATAAGTATCATAAGTCTTAATACAGAAAAATTATGCAAAGAGAGAAAAGCCCCATGGGCCTTGCTGCAGCCATGAGAGGATTACATTGGTAATGCATGTGGAAACAGAAGACATCAGATTTGGAGCTGCAGTTGTTGCAGTTCCTGCGGCTGTTTTGCAATGTGGGCACCTTTAGATGGCAGTCTGGCTATTTCCTCACTGGGCTTCCCACTCAAGTGAGTACTGCCTGTAGGATGGGTCATAATCACTGTGTGGACACGTGGGATGACAGCTTCACCTATTCTTCAGCCCATCTGAATTATAACGCATTTAAATGAACAGAAAAGAAGGGCAGAGCGGGGCGGGGGG
>KL274300.1:0-19662 GCA_000699545.1 Podiceps cristatus | reverse complement strand
TGCTAGCATGTCTGATTAATTTGGGAGATGGATGGGGAGAATACATGGAAGAACATTCTCTCTATCTGTGTTACAAATTTGACACCCTTTTTCTGTCCTCAAAAAGATGAGCCTCACTTTCTAATTTCTGATGTACAGTGTGTAACTGCTGCCTTTATTTCAGCACATGTTTTAAGAAACTTGTATTCTAATTTGATGGGTCCAGCAATAAAAAAAAAAAAAAACAAAAACAAACCCACATCATTTGCCCTGTGCTTACAAAAAAAATCAGACACACCAAGAGTCTGAATCTACTTCTTCCCTTTTCCAGCATAGAGCTATAACCACAAAACTATTCTTCCCCTACATGTGGTTGTAGGTGTTTTTCCTGTCTCCATAGTAGGGAAACCTATATGAACTTTTGCATTTCTTCTTTAAGGATTCTTTATAATTAGGAAAGAAAATGGCCAAGGAAAGGGAGTTGCCACAACCTTCCTTCTGTCTCTGACCTCAAGCAACTGGAAGTCCTCCAACAAGAGGAGGGTGGGGAGTGGTGGAGAACCAGGGCAATAGTGTTGCTCTTCTACACGGCTTTTTAGCATTGTTTTACTGGAGTGAGGAAAAATCCCTCTGCTACAGCCACTGTTTCACTGAGGATGTGGAGAGGTTACAGAAGCTTTCATTACCTCTGTATTCCTTAGAATACCCAAAAGTTTCTTCAGCATCTCCTGTGACAAAACCACCAGCTCAAAGAGCGGGAATGCACTAAGAGCTTTTCCCGTACCTCCCCTCCTACCTCCCCAGAAGTTTGCAATGCCACACACAACAGGAGGTGTTTAGCATTTCTCCTCCCTCCTCATCGTGGGCAAAATATAGAAAGCTTGTCAGGCAGCACCTCAAAAATCACCACTCACTGCAAGAAAGGGAATAGAAGCTCTGTCTAACCAAGCAGAGACCATTTGGACTGGACATTAGCAAGAGCCAAAAAGTGACCTGGTTTGCAATTCTTTGCAAAATAGAGAATACTACAGCTACAAGCAGCCAGACCAGAGTCAAGCGATGGAGGAATGTAGAGCACTGTCACTATAGCCTTTTACTAAAGGCGGAGACATAGTAGAACCAAGCAACCATCACCTCCTCTCAAATTATGACCAAGGGCATGCATTATAGAATATTTTTCTGAATAAAAATAATGTACTTATTTGAAAATAAAGCATGATTTTTTTTTTTTTTTAAGGAAATGGCAGAGAACAAAGTGCACAAGGCCAAACTTTCTAATAAATGAGATTTATTATGGGAAAAAAGTCCAATAATTACATTTTCAGGGGAAAGGTCATTATTACTTAGAAAGAGGTTAATAGAACAATATTAATAGCTTTTTACAGGGCAAAAGAGATAGATGCAGTATTAATACGAATGAAAACAAGAATCAGGATGCTCCCTGTTACCAAAGTTTAGACTAAAAATTCAGAAGGTCAAATTCATCTTTCATATTCCCCCAAATAAAGAATTAGACAGTATAAAATGTTATCAAGCCTTTTCATTCAGTGAGTTTAACAGAAAGTAGCAGAAATAAAGTGATCAAAAGTTTTAGCCTGAAGCCAACAATTAGAAGCATGGCTCAAGTTCTGTGTCTCTGGGAGACTCTAAGGGAAGATTGTTGAAGATAAAAGTCAACATGACTCCATCATTGAACTTTTACTAAAGGAATTGCAGCAATTCAGCCTATTTGGCCAATATTTTAGATTAGACTAATTTTCTAAAGTAATGGAAAATTGCCAGAGATAAAAAATAATTTGCAATATACATTAATAATAATGTTACATTACACATCCATAATGCATTTCAGGCAAAAGTCTTGAAGTGCTTTATAAACACTTAATTAAGCCTCCTAATGCCCTGGGAAGTAGATGATTTTTCTCAACCATTCACCAACTGGGGAAACTAAGGCACAGCAATTTAAAGCAAAACATTAATCTCAAATTATGTAATGACTAGAGTTGATCACAAAGCAAGTGCATAGGAAGAAAGAGGGCACATGCAAAAAATACTGCCAAAACCAAATAATTTTTCACTCAAAACAAAAAATATCCTATGTCTTGAGCACTTGACAATCTCTTAAATATTTCTGAGAATTATTTTTGCTCATGAACACCTTTAGACACATCCAGGAAAATACATTGTCTACCAACAAATAAACAGGCAAACAAATGAATAAATAAATAGAAAGTGTCTTCTTAAAATACATGTTGCAAAAATATCTACTCATTGGCAAAACTAAAAAAAAAAAAAAAAAAAAAAAAAAAAAAACAAGAATCTTGTTTCTTAATCCCCAGCCTTGACCACTAATACTGATTTTCTCTTTTAGATAGTGGTGAGTGAGGAAGAAAAGAGAAATCCAAAGATGGTTATTAACAACTATCATGCACATGTGTAAACTATTAGCACATTTTAACTACAAGGCTAAGCAGGATCTGTCTAACTGGTAATTCCAGCCTGAATACACTCAGCAGTACCACACCAGGACTCACAATTATGTAAGTTTGCTATTAAAATGCAAGTTGGAATCAACTGTTAAATCTCCATAGTGACGAATACACTGAAAAGCTGTCCTACTTCGGAAGATTAAATTGACTTTATTTTTGGTTATTGAATCTAAACACTGTAACTTGCTTTATTGTACTCTCACTAATTCAGTTTTACTTTAGCAAGCACCTCAGACAAGAGAATTTGCTTGAAGTCACAGTCAAGCTGGGAAATATATATATTTAGGACATCTTTTCAGAATACTGTAATTACAAGTATAAGTATTTGAAGTTAAAACTCATAATTGTGCATGATGAGGGAAAACTGAGGAATCTTTTTGTTGAATGTTTTGGCTGTAAAGAGAACCGCCAATCCCACCAGTTTGAGGACGTTTTAGAGCGGATGTCTGGATGGTATCTGAGATGCAATTTTGCCACAGAGTTAAATAAAGAAATTTATTCAAGGGTTACAACACTTTTAAAATCCTGATGCACAATCTATTTTACTAATAGTACTGTATTGTATAGTCATTTGAGGAAGAGATTACTTAATATAATGTAATGGGGGAGATTAATGTAAGAGATTAACTCTTCAGCCCTTACTCTTGTACTATGTTCTTTATATACTAATCAGGTAAAGAGATGGATAGTAGCATTTTAAAGGCTTCCTTTTCTGTGATCTATTTCTCTGAGTGAAAAGATGATGTCTAGCCTTCCTCACACTGAATTCATTGCTTTGGTCCATAGCAAAGGGCTTTTGGAAGAAAACCTTAATATAAGTCAAGGCAAATTAAATTGAGATAGTGCAAAAAGCATAATGTGAACAGAAGAAAATACCATGTGAGAACACATAAGGGCTTAATTTTCCCATTACTAAGGCAAGACTGGGTGAAAGCTAATAAATCACGGCAGCACAGCATCACATGGAAATCAGCATCTTACCTAGATGGAAGTCACAGCTGATGACTGCTGCAAAACAAAACCCAGGATCCCTTAGTATTAATGAGGTACCCACTCACCACATCTTTTACAAGGCACAAGGAAACACTGCAAAGTAAGAATATTCGATTCGTGAGTTTTGGCTATTGCAGTGCATGCACTCTGCAGAGAATCACACGGGTAGTTCAGCTTCCTTAGCTGCTGCCAACAAAAGCAGCCAAGTGAGAAGGACACACTGATCTGGGTTCCCTCCCCAGCTCTGCCACCTTGTCGGGAAATTGCTGCCCTCTAATTCCTCTGGTTTCTGCCTGGAAAATGTCTTTCTGTGGGGAATTTTAAAGAGAAGTGGGAGCTTTAAAAAGAGACTTCAGAAACACTCCAGTGCAATTCAGAGCTTGGTGATGAAAGTATTTTGTTTTCTGGGGTTTTTTTTCCTTCCTTGCCATCTTCACAGGTAGAGAAATCAGTCAATTTTTTCAAACAGAGATATTTCTTAAACATCTTACTGTTCCTGCCCCTAAAACTGATGCTTGCACAGTCAGTATTGAAATCTACTTATGTTTCAAACTCTGTGGTATTATGTGATTTTGTTGGACAGAGAGATGGATACAAAGGAACAATAGACGTTGCAAATATTTTAAAAATAAGCTTTTTCAAGTCTTTTAATCTTAAAAAGTACTTAATCACAATTTTCATAAAGTACTTCAGTTGTCAGTAAGTCTTAACCCTAAAAATGTGAATGCACAGGGATTTTTACGGGTTTGTTGGTGGGGGGTTTAACTTTTTTTTTTTATATTATTTATTATTGAGCTGCTGGAGAGGGGAAAAAAGTCTTATAATGGGACTGTAGCTGAATGCTTAATTAGGAACAGTTTATCACCTCTTCAAATAAGCTGAAGAGTTACATAACTAGGCCTTACAATTCCTACAGATAAAGACAGTTTAAATTGGCTTCCTATGGAAATAAGCATTATGTAACTGTTTTGTCTGTCTCTCCATCTTTCTTTTCTCTCCCCTTTACTTTCCCTTCAACAAAAGACTGAACCATTAGCCAATTTGAACTTGAGGGCTAAAAATCTCCAAAATGATATTCCTACTGGTTTCATGAAGACAGCTGATGAGATAAGAGAGAAAGACCTAAATCACTGCCCTAGTTTCCTCTAAAGGAAAACAGACGAAGTTATAGAATAAGTAAAAACTTGATGTGAGATTACTATTTGTAATGCCTGAGCCGCAGAGCAGGTTGGCTGCTTTAGATTTTGTGGGCTCCATTTCCCTGCATAGAGAGACAAATGGACAATTTGCTGGCCTGATGAAGGCTTGGTTCAGATCATTGTCTTCCTCTGGGTCACTTGCAGGTAAACTCTGCTTTTCCTGCAGCCTCAAAACACAGGCCTTTAGGAAGCCCACGGCCACAACTATAATAAAGATGAATGATTTCTGTGATTTTCCATTCATTTGATTACTAATACACCCTGTATTGTTTTGACTTTTCTTTTAGCCGAATGCAGTGATAATAGCTTGTGGATAATGAACTATCCAGAGGTCCTCATGATCATCTACTTCAGCATACAATGAGGCAGAGTCAGGTCAACATTGAGAGCAATTTTGAAAATCAAGCCCAGGGTAATAATCTTTTGTTTATTCCCTAGAGTAACATCTTGACAGGACAACCTTCTTCATAGAGTAAAGCCAATCTACAATATGAGGAAAGAAATCTTGTGGTTCAGTCGTAATGCTGTTGTTTATTTTTGATTTGAAAATCTCAAGGAAAGAAAATTGTTTGAGACAACCGATTGTTGAATCTGTGAAGTATTGTTCTCCATTTTATGTTTCTAATAGATGTATAAGAGATACACTCCTAACTAAATATAAGCCCAAACCAAAACTCTTGAATTTTCAGAAATATTTGAAAATTGCTGGATTTTGAGAAAGTCTAAAAATAATTCTAATTCTCTGGATCTTTCTTATCTTCACCGGTCTAAAGCAAAAGCCTAGATGTTCATGTTTTAGAAGACTGCACATGAAGATTTAAATATGATAGTCCATACTCATAAACAAAGAACCTGGAAGAAGCTGCATCTTAATCTACTCAGAATTCGAATCCAGTTTCATTATTGTTCTGACTGTCTTAGTTCATTATCTTTATATGCCAATATTCTCTTGAAGATGAATTTTCTCTATCTTTTTAACCTGGTTAAAATCTGCACAGCCGGGAATGAAACTGATCTAACATGGGAAACATTCATGGCATCGTCTTATAAGGAAACTGTCATGGAGCTACTGCCAAAGTGAGTCAGGGATGCAAAATATTTGTCCATAGGAGTGCTATGTGTTGGTTTGTTGTTCCACCCCCCCAACCACCCCCAGTGTGCTTTTTCAATTCTGTTTCATTAACTCAGCATACAGTTTTACTGTACTGGTCTACAGTTGTAAGGAGGTCAACATCTCCTTTCTGTGTCACAATGTTCACAACAGGCCGGTCTTAATATTATTTCATATAGGATTATACCGAGCACAGTTTCACGATGTTCAAAACTGAACACAGAGACTTTCACAACTGCTTCTTTTGAGATAGAAGTGAGGGGAAAGGTGGTGGAGCTTGTGAGACAGCTGATGCCATATATTTTCTGTAGGCACTAAAAGCATTATCCTGGTATGAGGAAAAAAAAAAAACCATCATGTTTTTTGCCAAAGGTAAACTTATTAGAAGATTTAAAGAAATACAGTATATCTATCTCAGCATTATGGTAAGATTGTACCTGTCATGATCAGGTATGTACTCACAGTATAGCATTCAGGAATCAGTACAGAAGATAAATATAGTAAAAACAACATAAATGAGCAGTCATTGAAATATCCTCAAACAATGAAATATTTAGAAAAACTATGAAGATTAATAAAGTGCCTCATACATCTGCATGTCAAAAAGAGTACTAATGTTTCTTGCATTAGTACAAAAATGAATAGTTTTGTCAAGTTTTTATCCTGATAAAGATTTTTTCTTATAGCTATAGAAATATACTGAAGTATTTAAATCACCTGTCAAATGTAAACCTACTTGAGCACAGACACTTTAAAAATATAATGTGAATTCAGACATCATTTATACTTGCTAGGATTTTTCATGTTGTCTTACAATATATAAATGGTGAGGCTAGATGCAGAAATAGTAGATTTTCAATTTTAACCTTTTTTCTCACTAATTTCCAGAATGTAATTCTGCCCCCAGCTGGTTAAGACACAGTTGACATAGAAGACTGAAAGTGAGAGAATATTGAACCTATGAACTCTGATTCTTCTCAGATGATGACTACAATTTGCATGCAAAGTATCAGCAGCTTTACTGTTCAGCACAGGTGCTAATAGATTCTAAGTTCTTTATGTGAGTATATTCTGCGCCCTCTTCATTATAGTACTAATAGCGCAAAGGTGAAACTGTTTTCAGGAAACAGAGTTCATTGATTACTCCTACAGAACATTACAATTAATGACATCGGCCTGTGGTAATTGCTACACCTGTATCAGATCAACTGAAAAGTAGAAATTTAATACACACTCTTGTCACCATTAGATTCTAGAAAGTTGCATACCTCTACTGCCTGAGATGGATTTTTACATACCTATTTGTCTTCCTATTGCTCTTTTTCATCAGATTCTAAGTCTGTCTTTTTGCAAACAGAACATATGTACAGAAAAATTTACGTGTATTTCACTCCTTTTTCAGGTATAACTACAGCCCATCCTTATCTCCTAGGGAGGAAGAAAAACAAAGGAAAAAGGAAAGTATGCAATGGAAAACCAGGGAGATAAGTTATTATTATTACCTTTTGAAACAAAAGCTTTCATTCACCCTTCACCCTCTCTCCACTATCTTCTATCATATTTCAGGACATCTCTTCTGATGCAGCTGAAGAATAGATTACAAATACCTTCAAATTCATCTAACTTACTTTCCATTCCATATATCACCTTTTCATATGCAGCTGTTTCTGTCACATCAGCAATCCGCTCCCTCAGTAACAGCCCTGATGCATCCTTTCAGGTTCTCAGTATTAGTTTTCAACACCATGAGACTAAAAGGGGCAATGTTGGGAAGCTTAGCCCCCATAGTCAGACTCTGTATATTCAAATAAATAACACTGGCAAGAAAATGTAGTGGAAACATTCATTAGAAATAGCTTTCATAGAACAAGACAAAAAGAAAAAAAAAACATAAAAGAGTGATTCTGAAAAAAAAAAAAAAAATCAATCTAGATTTTAGCATCTATGCAAATGTTACCATTAGTACAACGTATGAACAAAATGAAACAGTCCCACTAGTAGAACCCCGCTGGATGACAGAGTCTGATAGCCAGTGTTTTCCAGTTTCCTGCTGCCTCCATATCCTGGTGTCCCAAGTGGGCTCAGAGGAGAGGGCAGTTGCAAGAATTCATGGTACACCTGAGCCCTGCAGAAACTGAGGAAAAGGAACTAGACATGGTGAAATTTTGCAGAGCACTACAGGAGTACACTTAAATGAATTTAGCGAGTTTACACTGCAGAGAAGTGGAATTACAAGATAGAACAGAGTTGCTGAGGGAGCAGACGATTGAAGCAATAGAATGTGAATACTCAATCCATTAGCCTTGACAGAAAATCACTAGCATAGGTTTGGGAAAAGGCAGAAGGAGGAGGAGCACTGTTGGGAGGTGAGCAGGGGACAGATCCACTATGCACAACTGGTTGATAATGAAGAATGCTGCAAGCTCACCAGATTACTCTTTGACCAAGCACTGACCACATGCTGAGAATGCCAGAAGAGAAAAATGAACACATGCCTGAAGTAGGAGGGAGTAGATCCAGCCAGCCACATCATGAAATGACATGGTATCACAAATATATCAGAACAAAAATGTATGCCTCTAAGGCTGTGACGAACAAGGCAGGGCTAACACTATGTGGTAGGAAGCGGGTGAGTATCATGCCTGCTGGATGAGGGTGGAATCCTGCTTAATATTTGCTAATTCTGAGGATACAACTATCCCATACCCAGCATATGAAACTTTTGAAAACTTCCTATAGTTGATTTTAAAGAATTAATTTCTCTTTACCACCTACCTAACAGCTCTGGTACTGATTTTCAGTTTTTTCCAGATAAACCCCATTGCAGATAAGCTTTCCTCTCACATTCCATAGCAGTTGGAGTTTCTTTGTTTTCCTCCACCTTTTGCTTATTACACAGCAGCACTTACGAAAAATGTCCAATCAAATGAGCACTGGAAAAACTATCCTCTCTCCATTGTCCTTTTTAAAAGGTCCCTTCATTGCGCCTTTGATTAGAGATGATCTGGAGATGAAACTAGGGGAGGGGCTGAGCACACCCTGAAGACATTCAGAACAAAACTCTTTTGACAAACAGCCAGGCTGAGAACTACTGTGTCAGCAGAAAAAAAAAAAAAAAAAAAAAAAAAAAAAAAAGTAAAAGCAGAGAACTTCTGTCTGACAGCAAGGATCCTATAAAAAAAATGCATTCTCCATTATGTGTTCACTGTTGTGTTGCTATTATTTTCCATGGGGCCAACTGATGCATCTGAATACAACTCCACTGGTCTACTAATAGAATTCTACTAATTGAAATTTGGGACACAATGTGACCTGAAAGTAGAGTCCTAAATAATTGCAAAGTACATAAACCACACAGGCCACTAAAAGGAGTGAGGGTAGCCTGGGTAATCTGACACATTTCCAGTCTGAGGATTTATTTTTTTTTTTTTTTTTTACTTTTGACCTTTTAATTTAAAGAATACCTCCATATCATAATCCTAGCAGCTCTGGTTCCACAGCTCTCTTTTTCAAGGTTTCCTTGACACACCACACCCCACCACCCCCAAATTCTTTTAAAATCCTGGCATAATTTGTGGTCAAAACTAAAACCAAATTAAGTCCATCTGGGGAAAGTGGAAAAACCTGAACTCCATCTTGTTGTCTTGAACATCCTATGGTTGCATAATAACAAAATGCCTTTGTTCTCACCACTAAAGTATGCATCAAGAATCAAAGAAGCAAGAAAAAAAGGGAATGTTCCAAGCTATTACTGTAACAATCCAATTACAATGCCTATCAAACTTAACTTCACAGGTTATAGCTCCTAATTGCCTGACAAAAATTGACACTTCAGTCGCAACAGCATAATATAATCAGAGTCCAAATTAAATTTGATCGTGGGCAGAAAACGATGCTATCATTCGGCGGCATGGAAACAGGAGATCAACTAGCATGATATCAAGGATCAGAAATGAAAATTATTCATTAATGGCAATGGTTTTCTGATAATGGAAATGACACAGTTCAGACGGCTTCGTAAAAACACTATTAATTAAAAAGATGATAGACCTAACAAGGCATAGAAACCAGTGGAACCTTTCTCTGTGCTTGTTAAGGTGAAGGATGACAATGTTTAAGAACAGAAGTTTATGCACTTTTGTGAAAAGTATTCCGCTGATTCTGTAGCAAGTTTACTGGTTCTTGCTTAGTGAAGCATCTTTCTCTAGGGTGCTATGTTATAGGGACATAAAAAGTGTCTAAGGCCATAATATGGCATTGTAATAAGCATGAATACTACCAGCTATAAAACAGAAGGGTCCAATTCATAAAAATATTCACATGGGATTTTTGCATACTCCCAAGAAAAAAGTGCAGAGAAAACTATTTTATTTCCCTGTGCAAGCAGCTCTCTCTCTCCATTTTACTTTGGAGAAATAGAGAGGTGCTTTATGCTGCATAGAGAAAGCCAGAAATCCACCCTCAAGTTTCCCTGAGCAAGGAAAGGAAAGGCCAGTGTCTCAGACCGCTTAAGTTCAGGCAATGCCTCTGTGGTCCTTACACAGAGCCCCAGATACTACCACAATAAGAAACTCCAACATTAATCCAATGCCACAAGCATTGTGTTTGAAATAACCATCTCAAAGGGTTGATCGCTGTAACGTTTAAACCACTGGGTGCTTTTCCCACAGCTGGAACAAATCAAACTGCTGTTGCCGAGTTTGAGGAAGAAACGGTCTATGGGCTTGCTAACAATCTCCATGATCTCCTCCCATGCATGATGTTTGGGCTCTACACCCTGCAGCATGGGTCCGCTCAACACAGAAAACTAAAACTGCTCTCGAGGACCCTCACCTCTTCGTCAGCAGCTGAGAGAAGCAACGGGACATCCCCTGCTGCAATCCCTTGCTCAACAGGCATGTGCTTTGGAAACGCGGCAGCATAGGTAGGTCTCTGGGATTTCTTGCTGTGGGAAACCAAAGTTTCAAAAGCCTGAAAGTGAAGGACTTTTGGAAAGAACAGAAGGGAAGAAAGGGCAGGGGTAGAAGCTTCCTTGGAAAAGAATGAGTCAAAGCAGATCCTTCTGACCCCAGAATGCAACTGCAGTAGGTTTCATCAATTCAGAGACCCAGGAATAAATCCCATGTTCTTTAGATTGTCTAACTGAGCCTCACTCAAATCCAAAATGTGTCATCTTAAACCAAGTCTAAAATTTCTTAACCTGACAAGATCTTAACCCTTGAAGACCACCTCACTTCCAAAAATAAAAATAAATAAATAAATATAATGAAATACTTAATACTCGTCTGCTTGGAGCAGCTCTAAAAACCAAAAACCATGCAAATGATAAATATACTTTTAACTTTCCTTAACTATTTGATAGCCCATGTATGGAGTGCACAAAGTTTGCCTGAACTGTCAGTTTTCTTTAAAAAAATAAAACCTCAGAAGGGCGATGATATCGCCTAAACTGTGTATCAGCATTGCACTGTACTTGTAAGAGCTCTAGGGCAGGTCTCCCAGTTTCAGTGCATTTTATTGAAACACTCTTTAGCCCTTTAAGCACGATCATTTAAGACAGATGCAAGGAGTGTTGGAATTCAACATGCAGACAGCTCAGGAGGAGACAGTAATGTATTAATGGAGAAAACAACTATGCTATAACATCAGCTAGCATGTCATTAAACAATATTGCAGCTACCACATGATTACCTCTTGCATATTGATAACTTGACCTCATGAAAGGATGTTTATAGATACTTCTAGAAATTTAAAAACACAGTGTATTGATAATATTTTTATGTTTTTTCATTTATAGCAAGTTCAGAACCAGGAAGAATGAAAAACAAGGAAAGAAAACAGACTAGAGTTTGTTGGTTTAGGTTTTTTCTGGTTTTAAATAAATAAATGAATTACATTGCTTATGATGTATTCTGGGCAATTATGTAAACTCTTTTCTGATAAGAATGCCACTGTTCAGCAGCGAAAGTGGGCATATTTATCCCCACAGCAGGGAATGTAGCACAGAGGCAGCCAAAAACCAAATCCATTGTGACCTTTAATCCTGCAGGGTAAGGTTCTAGATTGAGTCATCTAATGGATAAAAACCCTCTCTAAATTCCAGCAAATTAAATCCCAGATATGTTCTTTAAGGAATCCATGGTCAGACTCATACTCACTGGCTCTCAGGCTTGTTGGGAATTTTCTGATAAAAACACTGGTTGCAAGAAGTGTCAATTCAACTTTGACATGTTTTGTGAGCACTCTCTGTTCAAGGGTGGTATAAGTACCTGTCAGAACATCTAGACTAACAAACAGATCATCAGTCAGGATGCTTTGCAAACTAATAAAAGAGATCCATGTCCTTGTCTCTGCAAGGCCTCATCCAGGCCACATCCGCGGTTCCAGGTTACTGAGTCACCTCTTACTGCACCACCTGCCCGTTCCTCACAGCCCCCTTTCCTGTGAAAATTTCAAGAGGTTTTGAGTTATCCTGCTGACAGCTCCAACATCTCACATGAAGCAAAAGCCATTTCCACCTTATCTCTGCTAACAGTGTAAAATCAAAACAGCTACCATTCTTTACTTCAATTGTGGCAACAGGAGGATCACCATTAAAAGGGATGCACCCCTCTGCATCCCACAGCCATTGACCGCTGAGGAGTTCACAGAAGGAAAACACTCTGCTCAGGTAGGGCCACCACGGCAAGCAGCCCTCATACAGTCACACTGCGGGCTGTAACTTGTGATGGGTACAACATGGAATTCTTCGTTTTTCCAAAGGCACTCACTGAACCAGGAAATACACAGCATTAAGAAGAAAAATAAATAATGAAATTAAGCTTAACAGGGTTGCTGGCCCATTTTCAGGTCTCCCATTCTAAAACTTGCAAGTATCACCATTAGGCACGTTGCCAAGTCTATTTCCCCGGTGAATTCAGGCTTATGCACCACTCAAGAGGAGTCTGTTAATGACTACAAAGATCCACAGCTGTTTACAGTTTAGACGCAGTGGTGGACCAGGCAATAAGCTTGATCCAACAATGAAGTTGTTGGACTCTCACAGCAAGAGGAGACATTGTGTCAACTATTTGCCTGCTCATAGTGCGAGTGACTACCAGGACAGCTTAGCGGGGCTGTCAGAAACAGGGAAAGGAATCGGTATGGATTGGAGAGAAGCTGTGCAGGGCCCTGACAATGAAAGAAGAAATGGATAAAGAAACCAGGCTTAAATAGCTTGCAGAAGCATAAATGAATTAAGGAAATAAATAGGCCAGGGAAATTCTTTACCCAACGTCCAAAAAGAGACAAAATCTATTCAGAAAAAAATTTCAACATCAGAGCTATATTCATTTGTAGAAGTCTGCTGTGACATTATCTACTGCAAACGTTTTTTTGGGTTTTTTTTGCTTTTTTTCGTTGCTTGCTGTAGGGGTTTTCTTGTGGGAAGTTTGGAGGGTTTTATGAATGAATAAATGAGAGAACAGCTTTTCACAGGAAGACCTGGTCTTCAGGAAAATGATAGTGAAGGACAGAAAGATTACCAAAAACCTCTAAAAGACTGGTGGAAAATATAAGAGAGGAAGTATAAGAGAGTTTCTATTAAGCTTCTCATTTTTAGTTATGGAAGGGAATACTACAAACACGGGAGAAAAAAAAAAAAAAAAAAAAAAGAAGAAGGTATTAGGGGTTAAAAATAAGGCAAGCAGATAGGACTTCTAGCACTGCTCTGGTTATGGTTACAAGCCCAAACTGTCTGCTGACTAGGAATGGATGTAATAATCTGCTTTACAACCAGAAAAACATACTCTTCGAAGATGGATTCCTAGATAACAAGACCAGCAGCTATGTAAAGGCAGCTTCAAATATTAACAATTTGGGGGGAAAACTTTTTAGCAGGGCATGTAGTGACAGGACAAGGGGGAATAGTTTTAAACTGAAAGAGGGGAGATACAGACTAGATGTAAGGAAGAAATTCTTTACAATGCGGGTGGTGAGGCACTGGCATAGGTTGCCCAGAGAAGTGGTGGAAGCCCCACCCCTGGATAGATTCAAGGCCAGGTTGGATGTGGCTCTGGGCAACCTGATCTAGTTGCAGATGGCCCGGCTCATGGCAGGGGGGTTGGAGCAGATGGCCTTCAGAGGTCCCTTCCAGCCCAGATTATTCTATGATGAAATTAGAAAATTTGCCGAAGAAGCACCTTTCTCGGTGCTAGATTTTAAAGCATGACCTGACAATGTGCACTGGTCCAAGTTCGTTTCACTTAGAAGCAGTGCATTTATCATGAAGGCAGCATTTTCAACCCTTTCAGTTAAGATGGTTCCCAGAACTTCCACATCTGGTGCCAAGGGGTTGTTATAAGCTTATAGAAAGCATTAAGGACATGTCTGTGTGGGTGGGCAGCTGATCAAGTAATTTATTGATTAGCTATATAGTATTAAATACAAAAATTCAAAGGAAAAGATGAAACTATTTCTGGTAAGGTGAAACCCTCCATATTTACCGAATAGATTATCCACAACAGGAAATGCTTACTTGATTGCTTGATTGCAAAGTCAGGCAGGTCCTCAGCCCTACTGACTTCACTGGAGCTATGACAATTTACCAACGGAAGACCTGTGCCCCAAGATAATTTCTTAATGCAATAGCAAGCTCTTAAATTTATAAAAAGCAGTACATAGGAAATGCAAACATGAAAAATCTTTTATTCAGCCACTTTTCTCACATACAGGATTTTCTAACATACACAGCTCCAAAAAGCAGGAAGACAAAATAGTAGAAATGTGTAAACTCATGAAGTTCTCTTTCAAACCTAACTCTCATTTCTGACTCATGCAAATTGCACCTATAGTACAAAAAGGGGAGCAGAATAGCTACCAAAATCCAACTTCATTCAAGGGCACAGCTGTGCTGAAGCTTTCTTTGACTTGCTGCCCGCCTGAGTCCTTGAGCACTCAGGACTTGCAGGACAATTTTAGAGTGAGAGCCCTGCCTACCTTCAGCTTTGAAAATTCCGTTTTCATGTATGGAGGCTAAAACTGGATGCCCAAACTCCCGTGTGTGCCTGTGAACCACCCTCTGAAAATGTACCACTCTGGGCTACTGATGCTAAAAAGAACCATCACCAAAGATAAAGGGATTTCTGTGATCATTCCTAATTCCAGCTCATGTCAGAGAATGAAGGAGTGGCTTTGCATGGTACTTGCTTACAGATTTTCTGGAGTTACTGCAAACTAAATATTGGCAGCCAGTAAGAATGAGAATACTATACTGCGCCATAAAACACTGTTCGCCATGACTGCCCAAGGCAATTGTTATTAAGCAGTTGGAGGTCAAAAAACCAAAAGGTAAAAAGACCTCTGTACCATAAAGGTATCATATGGGAGAGCCCAGGCTTCATGGACCAAAGTATTGCATGGCTATACACTTTCCCTCTGTTCCTTCACCTTCATTTTACATCTAATTTCTTCAAGGGTTCAGAAAACTCTTTCAGTATCAAGTAAGTCAGATTGAAGTAAACACATAATATGCCTGAACGGGTCCACTTTGTATAATATTAACAATGTAATTTCTGTCAGAAAAAAGAAATTAAGAATGTAAAATAATTAAAATGTGATTAAAAGCAACAATGCAGCAAGCAAAACAAAAGATGTCTGTACTTTGGGGGGAGGGTACTGTAACAGACAAGGGGTTTTATCATCCCACTCAACCCTCTCTATAGCCCCTTGATACAAGAGCATCTTGGGTTGTAGATACTACTCTCTGTTGATATCTGAGTGACAAAACTTGCAGATGGTCCCCATTTATTATTTTTTTTTCTTTTTCTGTATCCATTTAAGATGTCAATTTATTTTCCCTGACATATTACATCATTTGATATGATTTTTTTTTTTTTTTTTTTTTGTAGAATCTTCTCTTATCTCAGACTTGGTTAAAGTGCGAGTCACGACACTTACACCCTTTCCTCCTACTCTTTTACCTGTACATTGTATAGTAGAAGCAGCTATGGCAGCAAGTGCATGCCACTTGTATCAGGGCGTGGGATATCATATGATCTGACAAAATCTGCTGACAAAATAAATCTGCCATGATTCATCAATTAGGTGGAGAAATATTGCTTTTCTTTTTTTTTTTTTTTTTTAATTTTATTAAAAAATAAATAGGTACTTCCCCATGGCTAAGATATCATTCTGCAATGCATAGAAGTTTGCTGCTATCTGCAGGTAAAAAACTCTATTACTGAGTAAAAAATCTGAAAAGGAAGCCAAGGATTTAGCTTCTGGTTTTAATTGCAGCTTCACACAATTCCATGTAAAAACCCCAGGTGTAGGCAGGATGAATGAAAATACAGATCTCTCACACGGGGCCATGAGGAATGTTTTCTCTCTAATATAACAAGCTGTAGGCATGCCACTCTTAGGATGTTTTCTACCAAGGTCTGCTGGTAACTATGGGCAGGGTCAAGCTTTCATACAGCCATCCAGGGCAGCTCTTAACACCCTCTGGCTATTGCAGAAGCGAAGAACTCCTGGGACATAAGTGTATCCTTTTGATGCTCAGTAGCCCCCAGACATTCTCAGCTGTGACAGGCTGCCAAGTGGATAGGACACAGAGCTGGTTCCACAAATGCCAAAGCTTTCAGGGAGGCCGTAGACTATGTCAGGAGAGGCAGTTCAAAAGGGTTACAGACAAATCGTGATTTGCCCCCCTGTTCACACGACAGGCTTAGAAAGCCTGCTGTCGTACAGATCATCCCTCATAATCCTCCACTTCACTCATTCCAATACATGGCACGGTAGAGGTTTTTTTTGTTTTTTTTTTTTTTTGTTGTTGTTTTTTTATTTTTATTTTTATTTTTAATCCTTACTTTGTCCTACAAGCACAGAATGAACTGAAATACATTCAGCACTCAGAAGGAGAATTGTTACTGAATTTTCCTCTCTTCAAAAAAGTCAAAAGCAGACAAAATATTCTGCATGTGCTTTACAGAGTTCACTGTATGATAATATTACCTTCAAAGTTTAAAATAAGTTGAAAATAATTTCTAGTTTTATAGTTATACTGCTACAGTGCTCTACCTGTTACAAAAGGTGTCCTATTAGTTTAATTCCCTGAGAATACTATGGATAACACACTTTGTCTTTGTCTTGAGCCTGAAATGGATTGTTTAAGACTTGTTCCAAATGCAGCAAGACAGTTTTGACTAGTCTGTGGATAGAAAGATGGACATGATGGAAGTTGTTAAACAACACTTAATCAAGCAAGATCATATTGGAGGAGTCTACAGGAAATACTGACTCCAGGAAATGACATCCCACATTTTCTCATCAAGACTTCGATATTCATCGTGTAGTTTTGCAGTCCTGTGTTGCAGTGCTATAGTACAGCTCTCTAGCTTACTATCAAATGCACATCTCCAAGGCTCTGTTCAAAAATGAAAGTCATCGGTGTTAAACTTTTCCTACCCCACCATTTTTTTCCATGTGGCCTCAATTTAAGAAAAGCTGGCATAACTTTTGATTTGTTTTCAAAGAGTTTCAATATGAGCTGATTTCAGCTTGTGGGCAAGAGGTGGGCACCAAAACTGCTTAACACAAAGAGAATACATAAGAACACAATGGAAAGAAAATTACAAAATATCCATCACCAAAGATTATCCTTTTAACCTTTAAGTGTAGTCGAAACCTAATAACTTGCTAATTATCAGGAGTTTAATGATGCCTCTAAGCAGAGGTTGTACTACAGGGCACAGTGTCCATGAACCTCTAGGATCTGGGGTTACCTCATGACTCCAGCCTGCAGTGAATTCTCCTCTTCCCCAAATCTGTTTCTAAGAAAGCTTTCAAACCCCCCCACCCCCCATTGTTGCTACCAACAGTGAAGGAAACAATTTTGAACTCTGGCGTAGGCTGGGCTCCAGATGGCTGCCAGCTTTTTAAGCGCTGAGTTGACTAACCTTGCTCAAAGCAGGTCTATAGAACACAGTGCTTCAAATATTCGTGTCTGCTGGGATTGCATCTATATATGTGGAGTCCCACAGTTCCTATCACTAGCATAGTTGGATGAGTGAATCAGAAGCAAGAAGGATAAAATTGAGGAAAATGCATGAGACCTCCCCTCTCTGATGTTGAATCAGCCCATTAAACAGCAGGGAGCAGATGAGCATAGATTTTTGTTGAGCTCGCTGACCACTAAAAGCAAATGAATAGAACCCAAGCTGACCCTGACACTGGGAAAGACTAAGATGTTGACTTCCGCATGGAGATAAAAAGGACCATCCTGAATTCAGCCCAGGTCAAAGAAGTCATTCAAGATGGAGTAGGCAAAGCTATTCCTCCTCAGAGCCATTTTGTGAGAACAGAAACCATAGGCAATGACTAAAATTCAGTCATTTCATTATGATATTTATAATTGCCCTTATGGATTGACAACAATAAAAGCACCAGCCAAACAATCCTGGAATGGAGTCACTTTCTGAGAATAAACTTTATGGGGACAGTTTGATGTTGTTTCCGTGGAGTCTGTCAGTCTGATCTCAGCAATAAATAAAGTCTTTTCAAATGTAAGGAAAGAGTTCTGGGACATGTAATATCTGATGTGAAGAAAAAAACCACTGTCTTCATTCCTAGCCATATGAAAACATGTTTCCTTTGGTTCTTGACCCATATGAGAGTTAGTGCATGAAATATAAATTACTTCTCAAAATTTAAGTTTGGCAGAGCCAATTAATACTGACTTCTCACATGGGTTTGGAGGTTATTTCAATTAAATCCTCTGTATGAAAGTAGTTGCTGCACACTGGATTTCTTGGTATTTCTAAGAGGCTGTCCTTTGTGGGTAGTTTAAGTTCTGCAGTGCATTCATCTCTCCCTTTGATCACTGCAACCTCCCTCTCCTTCACTGATATCTGTGTCTCCCTCCCATAAGCCATCTGAACGCTGCTGCCAAATAGATGGCCTGAACACTCTCTCACATCAGCTCACTCTTCTGTTCAGGTCTCTTGGTCTGTTCCTAGTGATCCATCATCTTGCTTCATATTTTTGTCCTGCTCCTCCAGGCTCATCTCTTCCATCTTTGACCAAAATAACATATTCTGTTTCTGTTCTGAGAGACTACAGATTTTCTGAAGGATAACTGACTACTGTTACAACAAGAAGAGGGAAAATTTGTGTGGAAAAAATGGAATAAAGCAGGAGTAGAGAGTCATTCAAGAGGCCATAGGACTGAAACCCTTTTCTCCATATTTCTGTAAGGTTTTCTAAAGTCATGCTGATTCAACCAGCTCCTTGAGACAACAGGGACCTGATATTCTGCCAACACCAGAAAATCTTGAACCCAGAGTAAAGGACACCTTATTTTTAACTTTCTGTAAAGGTTCATCACTTCTGCAAAGTCCACAGATGTCACCCTCATTCCTAATTTCCCTTACATTTACTATTCAGTTTGACTTGTACTGAGGAAAATAAATTATCTCCTTGTCAGGATACAATCCTGGCTCTCAGGTCCCTGCTGTCCTTCTGACTTCCACTATAAGCTTGGACATACTGCCTCAGGTTCATGCTTCAGGTCTCCAGCAGTGTTATAGGGAAAACAGAGTTCCCCAGTCTCACAGGAACTGTTTGAGATGGAATACGTTCCTGACTGTGAGGTCCTAAGGCTCACAACGGCAGTAGGTAGAAAGGGGGCAGGCATGTGGAAGATGTGCGGAGAGAATAAATGCCTTCCCTACCTTGTGTTGCTGCGGCCAAAGTCTAACTATGGTAGGCACCTTCCGATAAAAGAAGGTGGGATGCATCTCACAGTTATAGATGTCTAGAACTGAGGTGATTCTATAGTCAGAGGAAGGAATTAGAGACTTTCTACATGCAGTACATTTGGCCTCTTTTAGTGTCGTGGTTTAACCCCAAATGGTAA
>KL274298.1:0-14673 GCA_000699545.1 Podiceps cristatus | reverse complement strand
GGGGGGGGGGAGGCAAAGGGGGAAGGAAAACAAAAATAGTTGCTTAGAGGGTTCATTAAGCTGCAAAAAATCTCTGCCTGTTCCCTTAAAAAAAACCCAGTATATCTCAGCTTAGGTGTTACACTGACAAATTCTGTTTTAAAAAAAGTGAAGTTAAGGAACTCCTTGCAAGTGTTCCCTTCTGAATCAAAATTTTTGTTAAAAGTCACACAACTATAATTAGATTTGGATACAGAAGCACTGATGCACATGTCAACCTTTAGTAGCCAAGTAGATTGAGCCAATTTGACAGTTCACTGTGGCAATCTTCTGATGTTTTGGGAGTTAAGATTTCAGAGCCAATTACCGTGGAAATTATGACTTGCAGCCCAAAACAACAGATTTTCCATAGAACTAGACTTATAGTAATCACACCAAGATCCATTTTCACGGCCACACAAACACATAAAATTGGATCCAGAAAGAAGTTTGAATGAATATTTGCTACATAAGTGATGTGTGAAAAGCCAGACAATTCATCTTCCAAAAACTCTTTCTGATGGTTAGGTTTTCCCTTGCACTTAACGGTGAGCACTATAAACAAGACTTAACAAGCATCAATTAAGTGTGTGGAAATATACAGCAACAGATGGATGTTTTTGCTTACCTTGGAATTTGTTGCCTGGTTACCTCTGAATTCACCATTTGTTGTGTGACTCTAGCTTACTTCAGTTTAAGTCTCCAGTTTTACTGTCTGGACCTTTCAGTGGTTTGGAACAGTCCTTTCCATCTAGCTTCCTTTCAAGCTTAAGAAAAAAAAAAAAAAAAAAGAGAGAATACTCAGCTACTAGCATTAGTTCATCTTTTTGTATATCGCATCTTGAAGTGAGGTAAGACGAAGTGTTTTTTTTTGTATTGATCTTGAAGACACAAGTTGGAGAGAAGGGACTCTTGAAGGAATTAAAATTGGACAACATAAATGAATCTAAAAAACCCTGTAAAAAAGAGTAAATTACTGAATTAAGCTCATAAATATAATTATTTTGCTAAGTGCATATCTACATCTGCTTTGTTTTCCTTTTAATATATTTGTTTCACTTGTGAGTGGCAGTACAAGATGCACCAATAACCAAATTAGACATCTGTCCCCCACCCTGGAAGTAATTAGATCTTAATTGCATGGTAGTCATGTCAGTCAAACACGGCTTTGCAAGGCAGAGCATACTAGTGCTTTCACTTAACATGCTTTTGATAACAACTAAAAATCGGGAAAGGCTCCTTTTAAAAAAAAAAAAAAAAAAGCTACCTTATACAGATGAGACGCCCTGGTTTGGAAGTGTCAGGACCCTGCCCCATATCTTATGGGCTTTTGATGTGTGATCCATCTTCCTTCTGTCCGCACCCCAGGTGCCAACCCCCCCGTTGAGAGGCGGTGAGCAGTGCACCAGCCCCTGGCACTGCAGAGCCGGGGACTCTGCACGCATACTTGCGGCCATCTGCTTGCTACTGCTGAATCTCATACAGGGCTTTGGCTCCCCCAAAAATTAATGTAGAAGATAAAAACCTCAGTCATACAGCATTACATGATGTTAGGACATATTAAGCTATACTGTATCATGCCGTAAGGTCTAACAGGATGAATGAATGAGAGCCGGCATGTTACCCTCACTTCCAGGCAGGGGAGTTGCTGCACTTTTCAGCTCACAGGGAAGCAAGTACTTAAGAAGAAAGTAGCGTGGATCTGCAAGATCTCATACTATGAAATATATGTACCTGTTCTGGTAACAAGATGTCGAAATGCTTCTGCCGTACCTTCTCTAGTGCTCCCTACTGTGAACACTTGTCTAGATCAGCTGTCTATGTGTGTATAGATAAACATGGGTGCACACGTGTGTGTCTATATGTACAAATTTGATTTCTAAAACTCAGTGGCTTTGTAAGACTTTGGGGATGGCAACATTATAGTCCTTAAAAACTCAGTAACCAGAATCGGGTTATAAACCTCAGTTCCAGGCTAGGGACTTAGGACTGCACTACTGAAGTACTTCCTTCTGTTGTATTCCAAACCCTTTAGAAATACATAAGTTTAAAAAAAAAAAAAAAAAAAAAAGAAAAGAAAAGCAGCAAGGGGGGAACATAGGGAGTAGAAAATGTAATTGAAGAACCTTCCCTAAATTCAGGGTACATACTAGAGAACAAAGCCTGGAGACAAATCAGCCCCTAGACTCTGGCTGGTTTGGCTGTATATGAATACCTACATGCTCAGAAAAATATGTGCTGCGACTTCCCATATAAAACATACACTTTCAAGGTTTGTTTTAAGAAGTATCTAAAAGCCCTTAGGACATTTGCCTATTCTTAAAAAAAAAAAAAAAAAAGGTATTCATTGTTCCTAAAAAAATTTTATCCAATTTCTGCACTGGCTGAAGTCTTGTCAACATAAAGAGGAACAGTTTGATATTCTTACAAACTTCAGCATGAACCCAGAGCTATCCTTTTTTGCACCTTTTTTAACCTACTTACCCTACCAGATCTCTCTCTAATACTACATGTCTAAGTGGAGTACTAAGAATATCCTCCGTAAGTAAAAATCTGCTCAGAAAAAGGAAGATAATTGCAAAAAACACTAAACAAAGAACAAGTTAATTTGTACAGGGTTTAATTTGTATAGTTTTATGTTTTAAACAAGGATTTACTATAATGGTCGAGATAACAGTCCTTAGGTATATCTTCAAAGAAAAAGGAGGCCACTCACATTAAAGAGTACATATCCATGAGATGTACTCTTTCCTATTTAACTTAATGATGCCAGTCTTGCAAGATGCAGGGACATTTGTCAAGGGCTGCTTCCCCAAGTTTACTTCAAATGAGCAGGTTGTCATGGGATCCAAAATGATCGTTGATGTGACACTCCCCACCCCAGTCAGTTGAAATGCTGACTGACATACTTCATGTTAAAGCATAGGGCTTCCTGCATTTTAGATGAGCAGATATGATAAATGAAAGCAAACAAACACACTAGTTAGAAGCTTTTCATGTAAAATTATTTTAGAGTTAAATCACAGTATTACTATGGGGACATAAGGTTTTTAAATCCATGCATAGAGTAAGAGAGCTCCCTCTGAAGTTTACTTAAGTAAATTTTTGAATGGTCAGTCTTCACTTAAAATTGAGACTCTTCCAACATTGTATAAGCACATACGATGGCTTCATGATGTTCATATAACAATTCGGTGTATTACTGTAAAAATACAATTACTAATGAAGAACATTATCATTACAAAATGAAGAACATTAATCATTACAAAAGAGTCACAAACTTGTGATGAAGTATCCTAAGCAAACTGTGTATGACTAACTAAAGCTACATACAGGCTCTTCCTTCTATAATAATACTGAAAATATAAACACTAAGTAGTTTTCCCTCCCAGAGTGTCTAGTTCTTCGTTAGATGTAATTAATAAAAACAGGTAGCAATTTGATATTGAAAGTGATTGAATACCATGCAATTTTTAGAAAGGTCTACTCCATTTAAACAGGGAAAAAATGCCATTGCAGCTGCCAACCTCAGGACCCACCCGCAGCTGCAGAGCACAAAAGCAGCCCAGGAGCACCCTGTGGAATGCTCCAAGAGGCGCTTCATACCAGAACTCTCCCCTATGATGGAGCCAGTGGCTTCGCTGAGTTTGACTGACAAGGTGGAGCAATTGAGCTGTGACACATTCAAACATCGAGGAACCTCCGCTGCACACAAGACTCCTAAACTCATGGCTTTGCTGTCCCTTTGCTAATTTGCCATAGCGTTCTGTGGTACACAGACGAGGCTTGCACATAGGTATGTATTTTTAAGACCAACTTTTTACTTGTATAATCTTAAATGTTAGTGTTGGGTCCAAAGCATTCTGCCCAGACAAAACGGTATTCTACCACAAGGAGAGGGGGAAACAAGTCTTCTGTATCCAGCCACAGGCTCCAGCTACCCCCTTGCTCAGCCCACTCCCCACACAGGGACAGATTCTGCAGGGCGAGGGGGAAAGGCAGTCACCTAAAATCACGCACTCCTGCACACACAACGGTTCTACCCTGTACAGTAAGAAACCAATAAGCATATCCACTGACTATGAATGGAAATAAGATCAGGGATAAATTCTCTAACCACACATGATAGTCCAGAGCAGAAACAGATATTGCCTTACATCTCAATTAACAGAAAGTAGTTAAGACCATGACCAAAGACTAGACACTGCTATTTCATATATTCATCGTTCTATAAATATGTGACATTCTAAAATATAGAAATACAGCAATAAATTCTGTCCATTAAATATTTACATCTGTAAGAGGATTTTTTTTAAAAAAAATTTATAAGGTATTGACACATCTTTCCAGATGTCATTACAGTAAGTTCTCTTTCATACAAAATGGAAATGGCTGATATGTGGCATATTTTCTTCATATCTTTGTTCCAGTTCATTCTAAATCAGGATGGATTATGTAAATTTGGCCTTCCATGGTGATATGTCCTATTTTAGCCATTGATTTTTTTTTCATCAAATCTGCAACCTAGCAACTTTACTACACCACCAGCAAAAATTTTCTTTAGATCCATTCTTTAGCAGAGTATAATTTGATAACTCCTTGCTTATCCACAATTGTTAGAAGCTACCACCACTCTGGAGACTTGCTCCCTATATTTACAAACCCAAAAGCAGTTGGGTGCCTCTAAGAATTGGCCATTTTTCATATTTTAAAGAAGAAAACTGCATAGGGTGTTTTTGGTTTTTTTGGTGGTTTTTTTGTTTGTTTGTTTTTTGTAATATTTGATGACATACAGGAAAAGCAGTGGGATTGGTCAGAAGTCCTAGGAAACTGAAATCAAGTTAATTCCCTGTTTCATTTGTAAGAGTGATGCCATTCTGTTCTAGGGAGTCATGCATATTCCAGTATTCAGGGATCTGACCCATATCTTTCTTTGGATCAAATACCTTTGTGTTTTTTTTTAAAAAAATAGAGCGGAAGTGCATTGCTAGATCACTGCAGTACTACTTTGAAATTCCTATTGTGTGAAGTGAGAAATAGTTCCTACTTGTTTAGCTTCCCTGTAAAGCAGAAAAATGAGTTGAGCATCCACTGTTGATGCTGACCATTTGAAAAATAATCCCCTTTTCCAACACCACAAATACCTCCAGCCATATGTAATCTTTGAAAGATTCTAGAATTAGTCTTCGTATTGCATAGTTTTTATTTATGCTAAATGAGAAAGTTAATCAGATTCCTCGTGCAAAACAGACTGAAAGGAAGTGCTTGTAATATTACCAAGCTACTACAAACAGCCCAGAGGGAAGGAGAGTAAAAGCAATAAAATACCTTTTCAGGCTTTATATGTCAAATAAGAAAAAGTAGACCAGGGTTCACCAGGAGGTTTTGCTTGTTTTCTTTTTTGACAAAAAGTTTTTTTTTTTTTCCAAAGGAAAGCATTGTTTTGACATAAAAAACAGCTTTTCAACACAGGCATCTACTTCAGTGGTATGAAGTAAATACTATCAACCCGTCTCTCCAGTACTACATTGCTATTAGCCAATATATAAATAATTGACTTTATAAGGTAGTCAATATACATGTATTGACCATATATAGTGAATCAGTAATAAAGCAAGAGATGAAACAGACACTATGGGCATTATATGAGCCTCCCATAACAGTCCTACTTTCTTCTAAGCCCCCTGTCCAGAAGCAGACACCATCACTAGAGCAAGAACAACTTATACTTACCAGTAGTCCCTCAACACTGCATGTGTCTACACAGCACTACATTATATCTAACTTTTATTGCCATTTTGGTCTCAAAAAAAAAAAAAAAAGAATAAAGATAACTACCTCTTCAAGTGCTCCCAATTGCTTGATTAATATATTTCAGCAATATATTTTTTCAGCGGTTTAATTTACTAACATGGATGTTGGTTTTTTCATGTATCTAGGACAAGTCTCAAATACACATTCAGAGTGGCAATTACTTCCTTCTGAACAATGGTGTCTCTTCTTAATACTTGAAAATCTCATGTTTGAGATTATTTTTAATAGTTCTATGCTCTGCAAGCTGACAAAAGTGCTTTATGTTGACTATCTACATGTGGAAAACTGCACTGAAAGCTACCTCTAGTACATCTTATCAGAACTCAGTGTAAAGTTAGAACACTGTTCAACTCAAAAGAAAAAAACATTAGAAAAGTCAAAGACAGAGTGTTAAAGAATCATATTCTATTATTCTGCCACATTGTGTTGAAGCTGGTAAGTATCAGGAAATACAAACTCTAAATACCAAATGAAAGATTTTACACTAAACAAAATAGTATTTAAGAGCAAAGTGCTTCCCTGAGCTTTAGCAGAAGATCAGAAAGTCTGCTAGGCTAATATTAAAATCCTCATTAACACCACTTAGCAGCAGCTAAGGGTGCAGACAGGGTACACTCTAATAACAACCAGGAAGTTCACAGGAGCTCTGGCAGCAGCAAGAACCTTTTTTGTTTTTTCCAACTAGAGAGCTTATTTTAAATTTAGAATACTTTTTCAAGACTAACTGGAATAGCTGTAAAAGGAGGAGCTATTAAAATTAAGTGTTCAGTAATACAATACTTTACATTGCCAGTGTAAAGAGAAAGACAAATACCAACATTATTATAAATTTGCTATGTTGTATAATCTAGTAAGATTTGACTGTTGACGGCAGTAGTTCTCTTCATTCTCTGCTACTGAGCTCTGTTCTCTCTTTAGTGATTCCATACCTCAGTAAAGAAACAAAGTACAGCATCAGACTGAAATAATCATCATATACCCTCAGAAGCCACTACTCAGGATGGGGACAATGAGTTTACGGACCATGCTTGATAGGAACTTGCCAGGTCCACAAGGTGCCCCAGGAGCTCACAGGCAGCGTCAACACACATGTGAGCAATTAGGGGCTTAAGCAGAACTGGCTGTGCACAAGTACAGCAGCAAACCCAAGGCAGCTGACAGACAAGCAAGGTTAACACAAGCAGGTAAGGGAATCTCAGGAGGTACAAAAATGCTATCGCTGCACTGAAGGATAAATAAAAGTACAACCAACTAAGAACATTTCCTTCTCTTTCTCTCCTTTAGCCAGCCTCACACACGCTCTGGGACTCAGACCCAACCAACTGGTATTTATTTGTATAATCCTACAGTCACTATGGTCAATCAGAAGTAATTCCCCCACCCACACAATAACAGAATTTGAAAAGAAGTTGTCATTTACAGCTTAAGACTTTGAAAGCTGATACTGTCAAACTTTTAAATTATTATTTATAGTTGCATATAATTGTAGCTTTCATTCAAAAAGTAATATTCAAACTTACTGAGCATAACCACAAAATACAAGCACTGCCCTAACCCTGCTAATAGCTTAATTAGTAAGAGCTAACAACTATCCAGATTTATTTGGTTATATAAAGCCAGAATATGGCTGCACTATTTTAAAACATGTTTGAACATCAGATGGCATTTTAGATTCAACTGTTCATGTTGTGTGCCCTAGGGCACACAAGGAACCTCAGTGGTACCAAGAGGGGAGACTAGCTCTCCAGCCAGAAACAACACAGCTCTGTTACAGAGAAGCAGTGAGCTTTTCCCAAGGTCAGAAATAGGACCTCTCATGGTGCCCACTTAGGGTTCAGGCCTAGGAAGCTGCTGCACACACCACAAGAATGCCCTGCACTGTGCCATCATCACGGCAGATTTTAGCTCGGAGTATAACGGTGACACAGCAAGAGCTCTAGCAAAAATGAACCTGGCTTTTGTGTCAGAAAAACAGTCCTCTAAGAAATGAAATGCTACAGATCTTTTTCCTCTTCTCCCACTTTATAAAACAGGATTACATCATCTATGCCTCCTAATATTTCACAGCAGAGTCATAAAATTTTTGGCTACTCAGTTTTTAAAAAACAACAAACAAAACACTCCACCCTCAACCCCCCACCTCCTCTCAACCAAGAAAACCTATTTGAAAGAGAAACTACGCAAAGAACAAATTTTTCAAGACTCATTTCAGAGATATTCTAGTTGGATTATCAGTAAGACAAACCTTCCCAAGTTTAGAATTTAAAAAAAAAAAAAAAAAGTACTCAAATCATTCAAATCTATAGAAGGAAGAGCTGCCTACCTCTACAGCTGGTAGCAAGTACTCATTTTCACACAGTTGCCAGTGCTCTTTTAGAACTTCTGCACTCTAAAGTTAGCTTTGTCTACTAAACTGACAACTTCTGCAAACCCCTGCTTTAAGGTCCAATTCTCCTCTCAGGTTTTAGGAGCAGGTGTTGCCACCAGCCTTCATCTACCCCTGGGGGAAGGTGCTGCCCAGCCCCACCCCCAGCAGCTGAGATCAATGGAGTCATTAAATACATAAAACTGCCCCCTTGCAAAACCAGAGGCTCAATAAGAAACAAGCTTTACAAACTATACAATTTCTTTGGGTTGGTTTGTTTGTTTGGGTTTTTTTTTTGGTTTGGGTTTTATTTTTGGGGAGCGTGTGGGTTTTTTGTGGGGTTTTTTGTTGTGTTTTTTTGTTTGTTTTTTTAAACTTAACTTTTGAGCAGAAAAGAATTTACAGCAAAACCTTCTACAATTTGTAGAATTCTGCTTTGAAGGCAGAAAGGGAGGTTTCTGATCACAGAATAATCACATTATCACAAAGAGCCCACCACAAAGAGTTTATTGTAAGTCTTCCATTGCAAACATCGAAGTCCTTCATTTAAAGAAACACAGACCCCCAACACTCTGAAGTAACTCCCTCATCCAAACTTCTGCTTTCCCCACCCTAATAACATGTTTGGAAGCACTGAAGAAGGAGAGCAATTCATTTCAGGCTACAGTGTGCGTACAAACCCTCATCCTAGCTTGTATTTGCAAGCTGTTGGTTATTCTCCTACTACAGCACTGAGTTTCACAACAGGTAGATGAGTTTATTAAATTATGTGCTTTGATAAGCCAAGATGCAAGCTATTTTGACTTGATTCCTCTGGCAATTACTTAAATCTTTGAATTGAACAACCACTCAGAGGTTATGTGGCCAAAAGTTCTCACTTGGAGAATACCACTACTGTACTATAGATGCACTTATATATTTTTAACTACTTAGTTAACCTTAAGAGCATGACAAAGTTTATAGTAAGCAAAAGTATGCCACAGCATGGCATTTTCTCAAAGCTTTTACATTCCCTGTTTCCTAAACTCTCCCTAAATTTAATGCCCTTCTTACTATCAGAAATACTAGAAATCTGTGTTGGCAGTGTCTGTGCTTGATGTTACCAAAGCTACAAACTCCTGCTAGTTACTGTCTTGGTTATACATCCAACATTTGCATTAACCTTCTTAATCACACTTGAAAACTCACATGAGTTATGCTCTGGGTCTGCTCGCTTTCCAGTATATTGGCCTGAATTTCTTGCTCTTAAATGCACATTTCATGGTCTTTTCTCCCCCGTAATACTGGAAATTATAGCACTTAAATGCCTTGGACTGGATCCACACATCTTTACATTGAATAGTACACAGCCATAGACTGATGTTAAGATTTTCCACAAGCTTTTCTGAAGTGAAAAAAATATTTTTCAGGTAGCACAGGGTTATAAGTAATTTTTTGCATGCCTAGTATAATTTGTGCCTCAATTTGCTAGGTAGGATTTCTAATTTCTTATGGATTAATTTTTCTGAGAAGGCATAAAAATCCCCTCACAATTTGTGTTGCTTTCCTAAAAGCACATGGTTTTACATGTTTTCTTAATGGATATGCAAATTAGCAAGGACAGCAAAAGAGCTTGGGATTCCTACCTAAACTATTTTACAAAACCCAGTCCACCATGATGTTCAGCAAAAGCCCCGAAGCAAATAAAATGCACTTCTTGGTCTAAATAAACATTCACTTTTTTTTTTTTTTTTTTTTTTTTTTTTTTTTCTCCAAGCAGGGTTTAACTGAAAAAACCTGAAATGAGATATGCTTTATGACATTTAGGTAGCAGTAGGGAGCTTGCAGCTGGCTATTGGTATTCCTTCATCAGTTTTTGCTTTGTCTGCAAACACCTCTGGACTAGCAGGTCTTGAGAAACGGAGAACACTGCAAAGCTTCACAAAAAGGTATTTTGGTATGTTGGCCCCATCATGTATTGCAAGCAAGGTGAGCACAGGCCTTTCTGTTGGGCAAGTCCCCATTCCCTAAAATACTTGTCTAGAAATAAGATTTACTTTTGATCAAATAAAAAGCATAAAAATAAGTAACCATGGTATGAAACACTTTTTTACCTTTTAAAGGAACAAGAGTTGGGACAGCAGACATTTGTTCCATTAATTTCCATTTGATGGAAAACAGACGAAGGGAGGAGAGGCAGGCATTTACACTGAATCCAACAGCACTTCTCTTACTGTTCTTGTTTAAGTCTTCTTCCCTGACAAATAGAAAGAGATTTCAACTATATTAGTGTAGGTGTACACATCCCATCACTTCTGTGTAAATTTTTGCCCACATGACTTCTGCGGTTGAACAGCTGAAGTTATGAAAGCGGCACAGGGCTCTGGCTGGCTATGCCTAGACAGTAGCTGTGGCACGTAAGAAAAGATATTCAGGTTGCAGAGTCAAAACACAGAGATAAAGTTCATTCAGGAAGAAAGGTTTAGTACCAACATGACTGAACAAGGTACTTTACAGAGTTTACTAATTTGTAATGGTTGCATGCATGCACTAGATTAACATGAACTCCAGACCTTGCCCTGATCTCAGCTACCCTGGTGTCCTATTGCCTCCCTTGAATACAGTTCTATCATGGAGGTGGCCTAATCTTTCCAGGACATTCTCCCTTGGTTACACCTTTGAGGGCATCAAGACAAACCTCTGCACCAAGGTTTAGCCCAGTCATGTTTCCTCTAATGATCCCACTCACCCCCATGTTCTGCCATCAGTTTCCCTGGATCTGCTCTCAAAGTCATAGAATCAGAATTGTTTAGGTTGGAAGAGACTTTTAAGATAACCGTTAACCTAATGCTGCCAAGTCCACCACTAAACTATGTCCCCTAAGTGCCACATCTACCCCTCTTTTAAATACCTCCAGGGATATACCACCACCTTCCTGGGCAGCCTGTTCCAGTGGCTGACAACCCTTTCGGTGAAGAAATGTTTCCTAACATCCAACCTAAACCTCCCCTGGTGCAACTTGAGGCCATTTGCTCTCATCATATCACCTGTTACTTGGGAGAAGAGACCCACACCCATCTCACTACAACCTCCCTTCAGGCAGCTGTAGAGAGTGATAAGGTCTCCCTGCAGCCTCCTTTTCTCCAGCCTAAATAACCCCAGGTCCCTCAGCTGCTCCTAAGAGGCCTTGTGCTCTAGACCCTTCACCAGCTCAGGTTGTTTCTGTGGCATAACCTAGAGCTACACAGGTCACTGCAAACCTCCTCTAAACCCCTCATAATCCACATTCATGTAGGAGAAGCTATAGGGTTTAGGGAAGTCTAAGTAGTTTGGCTTTTCCTCCCCACTAACATGAATTCTTGCAACTTTGCTTCCCCAAACTTCCTTACAGCTGACCAGCTTGTTTCCCTTTTACAGGATGTTGTTGACTGACCTACTCTCACCCATTTGAAGCCAGTAATATTATTCAATTCTTCAACAGGGGAACATGAGCTAGAGTGCAGATGCAGGTGCAACTCAGCTCCAGGGCCCTCCCAGGGCCAATCCACCCTGTGATGCTACCAACAGTCCAGAAAATAGAGACTCAAGCTCCTATGAATCTTGTCATTAGTTCCAAGGCAAGAAAGGCCACCAAAATTACCCAGGAAAAAAAAAAAAAAAATCAGTAACTGCTTACTAATCATGTTTTTCTGAAGATATCTTATGGGGTCTTTAGCTATACAAAAAACATGCTGAAGTTTACATCCTGCTCTAGTATACTGTACATTGTGAATAAAGTTGGCCTTTTAATAGAAATTGATACCAACACATAACAATGCAATGAAATAGTGTTCCTCTAAAAACTAGAGGTATCATATATATGGGAAAAATAAACAGGCAAGCCAAAAAAGAAGGTACTAGAATTTGATTTACAGATTAGGCAGATGTGATCAATCTAACCTGTAAGTCTGGAGGTACGGTAATGTGGTAGAAAGTATTCTGCTACAAGGACAAAATTGTTTAAAATGAAAGATTTTTCTTTTCTCACTCTCAAAGAATGGCTGCTTGTTGTCTTTGAATTTAAGTCCACTAATTTTTCCATCAATTCTTAGTATTCATAAATGATAATTCATTGTTGTCCATTAATGTCTACTTCCAAAACAAAAGAAACATTCGTAGGGAATTATGTACAGTACATGCCTCTTTGCGTAAGTGAAGATACTTTCCCTTTTTTCATTGCACAAAAAAAAAAAATCAGAAGCCCCTTTCCTCCTTTTCCATTTTCATGGAATATCAGGTTGGAAGGGACCTCAAGGATAGAAAACACTCAAAAACCTGGGACATGTAACTGACCCCACTGTCTACTCTGTAACATCTTACATGTGAGCAATGACAATGTTTTCCTTTAAATCAACCTCATTTAGAAGGATCAGAGTGATTTACACAGGCAGAGAACCAGCAGACAGATTAATGTTACTTAGTTAAGAATAACACTATTTGCAATGGCACTTAAAAGCATTTGATTAATCTCGTTCTCCTTGATATGCTCTCTTTGGGGGAGCAATACATAGTCTCCTGGTTTCAGAAGCTTCCTGGATGTCTGCCTACTTCAGTTTCCCAATTGCCTTTCTTGTATCTTCAATGTATGGTTCTAACAAATACTACTCGTGTCTAATCTCTTCTTCTCAGACCAGTGTGCCCGATTATGTAACTTCACAATTTCTGCAAAAGCAGAAAAACTCCAAATTCCTTTCCTCCTATCTGCAGTACTGCCATTCACCTGTCTCTTGGTTTTAAAACAAAACTATAATCCACTGTCACAGCACCCGGCAAAAAGAAAAAAAAAAAAAAAAAAAAAAAGTGATCAGTTACAATAAGGGAACAAATATCAAGTTACTTCATGCTTATTCATGCTTAAGCAACAACTCAATCTGAAGCATACTGGCATTTGGTTGCCTTGAAAACCTGTCTTCACAGCCAGTGAAACAGATAAATAAAACAAAGCCCAACCAATTCAGTAAAACTCCAGAACTTAGCAGAACAGCTCGCATGGCACTTCTGCACCCAGCCCATTAGCCAGATACGTGGACAGAGAAGCATAGCTGGTGTACCCATGCAAGTAGGGCAGGGAGAGCAGGGCAGGCCTGCTCCCATGCTCTCTGAAAATGGAGATGGAGATAAAGAGCGCTGGCTTCATGAAGTCTCCTTCCATTCCAGTGCAGTACCACATCCCAGATGGGTCACTCTGTCTCACTGTCCAGGTGAGACCTCTTTCTCCCACTACCACCTGACAGACATAGCTCTGCTTATCCATGCTTCCAAAAATTTCTTCTGAGGCATTGAAGGCATAAGGAACTGCTCACACACAACAGAACAGGTGAAGCCTGCATGAAGCAGTCTTCCTTCTGAAGCTGAAAGAAGAATTTTGCCTGCTTCTCAAACAGATAAAAGTAATTTAGGAAACAAACTGGTCAGAGTTCTGCTGCTGCTGGCTTCTGGACACAGGGCAGGAGGGATGGGATTTTGCCGAGAGGCATTCGTGCTTTTAGCCTTCACAGTTTGAGGGCTAGTTACAAATTAGGACAGTTGTGGGTAGCGAAGACTATCTTGGAAATTTCAGCCTACTCCTCTTGGGAAAATGTTTCCAAATGCAAAATAAATTTGTTAGTATTTTGTTTATTCTAATTTTTATTATCAATATACCTTTTGCTTGAATATGCCCCAGTGAAGCACATTCCTCAATTCAATGTGTTGGTCTCATGTCTACAAAATCAAAAAACCCAAGAAGAGATGTTGGGTATAAGTCCTCCTATGCACAAATTCTTGCAATATCACTATGTGGCCTCCTTATATTTAAACTCACTTATAGGATAGCTCTTCAAATTTCACTGTCTGGGGCACTCCAGACATACTATTATTCAAAGGTTGTTCATAAGATACTTGCAGATCTTTAAAATAATGTCACAGATCTATTTTCAAAATACACAAAAACCAGGAGACTGAGAGTGAAGGCTGAAATAGCAGCCCTACATTTCCTCCTCCTGACTGTGCCTAAGTACGATGGCATGTTCAAGTGCAGACATACAGCTGCAACACACAGGCACAATGACATAAATTAAGGATGGGTTTTCAGTCCTAATCTTAATTTCATGGGGTTTTGCAATTTAAGAAAGTCTTCTAAACATCTTTTTCTTTGTAGCAATAAAATTGATGTAAGGTCCATAGAAGAAAGAAATTCCATAGAAAATAGACGGAAGGTCCTACTCCAGCTCACTGATGAGATTACCAGGGATAGATCTCCCTCCCCACTGAGTAGGCAACCGGATGGTCAAACAGCACTTCTTTAACATATTGATTATCCATTTAAATGAAAGGTGAACTCCTTTAATGAGATTCACAGAAGTTTTGTGAATAAAACAAGGGTCCTTCAGGCAGCCCTTCATTTAGTATATACCCATAAGAAAAACTGGTGGAAATATATATATACCCATAAGAAATATGGGTATTTATTTTTTATT
>JMFS01077621.1:0-14579 GCA_000699545.1 Podiceps cristatus | reverse complement strand
ATAATAATAATAATAATAATAATAATATAAACAAATTCACTTCATTTTTAGAGCTTTCCCTTTCAGCCCTTTACGCCAAGCCCAGGGAAGCTGGGAGCCTTCCCCATGTGCTTTCAGTGCCTACTGACAAAACCAGTCCCAGCACTGGGGCTAGCTGGTGTCACTGGTTTTCCACTAGACAAAGAGAAACGCCATCTCAATTTCAGAGTAACCAGCACAGCAACGAAAATGTATTAACTAGTTCACGTTAAAAAAGCCTGTCTGATCCTCAGAGTCCTAGAAATCTCTCTCTGATAATGTTTACAGGATTTTAAAACAAAATGTACCCAAGCGTTTAATGAGATTATTATTATGCAAAATCTACAACAATGGCTATCACTTTGAAAATGATTTCTCCTCACTAATCAAATGTCTCTGATCTTTTTAACAATAGATTCATGAGTGATTCATATAAAAATAATAAAAACTAAATTAGTCATGGGCTCTTAAATCACTTTCTTTGGTGCTTTTAATAATTCATTTCCAAAGACAAGCTGAGAACTTATGCTTCATTAATGTTATTTGTTCTTGGTTTTACACATGCTATCACTTCAGTAATTTACATGGAGAAGAATTCAGCCTTAAGCAAATGCCAGAAAACTATTGCAAACACAGCCTGATGGGGTATTAATTTATCTTTTCTTGTTTTTCTGTTCAAAGAATTTAGGCCAACATAAGACTCTCCTGGTGAGCCAAAAAAGTTTTTGGCTTGAACATACGGAAACAAACTTTTTAGATAGTTGTGCAGTTATAATGTAGATAAAAATGGATGACTTTTCTATCCTGAGAAACCCACAGAGACCGCACAGCAAGGAAAATCAATGGTAGGTCTTCCCGCTGGAGCTGCTGGAAGGGAGGAATTAGCATATCAGGGATTTAGTGCAATGTTTCTATTAACTGGATCTACTGGACACTTCAGAGAAATGCAAAGACCGTGACTGAACAGGAAAATAACAATCTCGGGAGGAAATCATATTCAAAAACTCCAACTTTCTCCCTACGGTACGGAGGTAGATCACTGGGATTCATGGATTTTGGTCTGTAATTTGATTATCAGTTCCAACAGTCAGAGCAGGTATGGGACAGTACAACTGACTTCAGAGAGTCCCAATTCATCTCATTCTCATTTTTTTTTTCTAATGCATTTTTTAAGTGTGTCAGTCTAGTTACCTTAATACTTCACAGCAGATGGGCTCACTCCTTTCTTCTTGCTCATTTTTAGAAGATTCACGCTGTATTCATAATTCTGCTTTTCTGTTATAACACCCAGACGGAGTGCATGGAATTCATCTACAGGAAAGTCGCATCTAACATCTCAGGTTTCTCAAAAATTTCACAAGGTATGTGCTCAATATGTCTCTCAAAAAACGCAAGCAAAACAAAACCACCCCAGGCTGCTAAGAGTAACGTCTTCCTCCACAAACCAGGGATGTTTAGGAAGGCGAAACCTTCACCAGTTATTTAGGACCAGGTGAACAACTCTATTGTCTCCATGAAGGTATTCCTGCATTTGCAATAATCACCTACAAATTTTGGTCTGTGACCCAAAAATGAGCTATTCCACTGAAGGCACAAGTGCATACCAGTTCTGTGATCTTCATTACAGCAAAGTGAGAGATTATAGATATATTCTGAAATACTCCAAGTATCAATTTTCCACTTAACCTCTATTTTAGAGCCTGCAGAGACCTAAGATCCTATAAGCACTGCACAATTTCTTAAACTTTGATTTGAAAGAGAAAAAGCTTAGCTTTAAACATGCAACTTCCTGTAATTTACTCTTATCGCTGTATTACGGCAGCATCTAGGGTGACACAGGGTTTGATCATTTTAACGGCTGATTTCTATTAGAGGGTATTAAGTGGGTTACTCACACATGATCTTTTCATTATTTAATGGTGAAACTACATTAAAAACATCAAGAGGAATATATCGCCTTCATACAGCCCGTTTTAATGAGCAAATCTAATCCAAGCGACTTGCGCTTTAAAGGCCGGCCATTTGCTTTGGGTTTCAAACGCTATACGTGGAAAAATGGACATTTAAATGAACTTGTATGAAATGTGTAGGCAGGCACAGATCTCCTAAGAGCCATGAGATATATATGGAGGTGAAACCTCCCCGGGTGCACAAGTAGATATGGAATATGAGCAATCAGTGATTTAGAAAGCATTCTGTGCCCCCCCCCTCCCCCCCAATTAAGTTATGCCACTTCCACACGCTCTTTGCACCGCGGACCTGGCAGAGGCTTGGTGGGCAGAGATGGAGGCAGGGTTGGATTCAGCCGGAGTAAGGCACGCAGATTTGTACGGGGAGGAGGAAAAACTGTTTGGAGAAGAGAATCATTCCTTTTCCTCCAAGCCTGGACTCACATCTCCGAGCTCAGACTACGCATCTCAGATGCCTCCGGGGTCCTGGGTGATGACAGGAACCCCAGCAGCAAAACCCAGACCTTCTTCACATGGCCTTAACAAAGGCAAGACTGGCTGAAGATGAGAGCAGAGGTCTCTCCAACTGAGTTTCCTTCTCCTGACAGGAGGCGACGGCAGAGGAGACGCACGGGAACTGGGGGAGCCTTAGCAGGACACGCTGCTGCGCTCCCATCAGCGGCTGCTCAGCCACTTCCCAAACTGGGGACTCGGTCCTCGAGATGAACAGCTTCTCTTCCTGGCCCCGGACCTGTCTGATCACAGCTTCAACCCCTCCGCCTTCCAGCCCGTGCGACATCCTGACACCGTAATAAAAACTGAATACGCGTGAAGTTGGCACAGGGGATTTTTTGGAGAGGAACATTCAGGGCTTCTTCGAGAATTTAGCACGTGGACTTGTTCCTGGACATTCCTCGCGTGCTTTGCGCAAGAACAGCTGATTGATACGCGCAACTGACAACAGTAACGATAGGCTGCGTTTTGTTGTCCCCTAGGAGCCGGCTTTTTAAGGGCAATTATTGATTTTTCATCCAACAAGGAGAAAGACAAGTCATAAACTAGCTGCAAAGCACTCTCGCCCCCCTGCCTTTAATCCCCTTCTGCATCAGCAGAAATGAAGAAACCTGTATGTCGATGAACTGTAATGAAAACCTTATTTTTGAACTAATGATCTAAGACAGACTTGCGTTAAAGTGTACGGATTAATACAAAATGAATAATGAAAGATACTCATGAATTTATATTCTAGCTACCTGCATTACACTTGGTAATTCACCAATTTTTTTACCTACCTGTATTCCATAACATTTGTTTTCTTATGGCAATATTCTCTTCTCTGTTTGCATACGCTTTCACCATGCTTCAGGAGGATAAATTTTTGTTTACAAATTTTGTTTATAAATGTACGTATGTTTCTCTGGAGACAATGTCAAATCATGTGAAACAATATTCTGTAAGTACTGTACAAATACATTTGACTCCATAAAGAGTTTATTATATTTTCAAATTGAAGAATGCTTTCATAATCACATATTTGGGGAAATACACTGCCTCTCTAGGGGACAAAAGTATATTACTTTGAAAGATGACATATCTTAACCACTTCACTATTTGTAGTCAGAAATCAACTAATAGCTGTCACAATCTTATCAGTTTCAGCTACATTATAGTTATTTTCTGTATGAGGAAAGTTGATGCGACTTTTTAAAAAGTATAGCTGCAAAGGGAATTCTAATGGATAAATAATATGGATGGGTAATTTATGGATAAATAATATTTTTATGCTAAAAGCAATCTTAAATGTTTGCAAGAAAAACTGTTTAATTACATGTACCATTAAGATGGCTCTTTTGCAACAGCTATGTGACAACTCATTAACAGAGTTCTCCACAGACAGGACGAGACAAATTATTAATATGTTGCTTATGAAAGCTTCTGATTAAAAGAGCAAAGGAAAGTTATTTATATGTTGTTGCCAATCAAGATATCACATAAAAATGATTTAAGTAATGCACTCAACAAACAACCAGGCTTTATAGTCATCTTCAGCCTTTCAGTTCTGCGTAAATTTAGGATTATCTAGGTTTTTGTTGACCGTCTTTGCCACTTCTGATATTAATCCGGAACACAGACAACCTTCTCATACCACACTTATCAGGACTCTGGAGAGGATAAAGCATGAAGGACTTTTCAGCGGTGCCTCTCCTGTGCTGCTGTCACACCTTGGTGGAAGAATTCTGTGTTTTCCAGAGCTGGGCTTCTGTTCTCATCTGATTTCTTGAATTAGCATTTAGAAGAGAAAGAGTTTAATTGAAATATAATACGAGGATTTTTCCAAGTGTGCGAATATCCTGTAGGTTTGTATGTGATTACCACTGTGCCAGGAGCAGGGATGATTTTCTTGAAGTTAAAAAGGTACAATTAATCTCCTGTTGCACTTCCAATTAGCCAAATTGCTAAACTTATTGTGAAAAGCAGAAATGCAATCGAGTTTCTGCTTGAGGGGTACTAAAAGAAAACTGTAGTAATTTAATTAACTGACTTCAAGTGTATTAAGGAACACACTGCCTTTACTTTCCTGCTGTCAATGCCTTTAAGTAGATTATTGTTTATAATGGGAGCGCCTGTACCCATGAGAGGCTGAAACTTTGAACCGCCTGCTGCCACCCCGCCGGCCATGCCGTCGAGCGTGTGTGGCCACACAGATTTTCACACTGCGAGCCTCAATGCGCATATGGCTGCTTCTTCCAGGCTACACGCAAGTATCAACCCCAAGCACAAGCGTGTTCATGCTGCAGATGAACATGGCTCATATTCCAGGAGTACAGGACTTTTAAAACTTGTGATTAATCTAAATAAAACGACTGGATTTACCAGCTGAAGGACCATCTCTTCAACCCTGCTATGAACAAGTGCTTCAGACATGCAAGTGTCCGTCCTCAGTAGGGAAGGGACACGCCTGAGCTCGAGTCCTACAGCTTGCCCAGAGCAGAAGAGGGAAAAGAAATCCCCAAATTGTGCCACCTCAAGACCAGAATACAGATGGCAGTGATATATACAGAACATAAAAGACTCTACAGTTTAATTAAAGATGAAAAAGGTGAGGAGGTGTTTATTAGATAAAAAAAAGTTGATGCGTACTAGTACTGGGTGTTAGATGACAAAGTGATAGAGGTCATAAACTGACACATGAAACATTAAAATTGAGGCATAAATCCCGTTTTTCCTCCTTGTAAGAATCTCAGAGTGCTCCTTTGATATAGTTTCTCAGTGATATACTGGTTCAAACAGATCAAAAAGTGATTTTTGGTTTTCTGCTGGATTGCATAGTCCTGTTCTAGAGGGTGTTGAATCATTCAGGAACCAGTCGGTTGAATGTGCAAGGATGTAACTCTTCCTCTTAACATTTAATAACCAACGAGAAAGAGAATTACTTATAAGTAAACCAGAAATCCACTTGGGCCAGTGCTAAATTAGGGAGGAACTGGCATTTCAGCCTGAAAATGCTTCTCTTCAAAATTTTTCAGCTCCTCAAACTTCCGTTCAAATAGCAGGATGAAGCCTCAGAACCACATGCCATCCTTCATGGATGTGTTTCCACTCCAATTCCTGGACTGCCATTTTATGTCCAGTTCACATATGAACTTCTAATCTTTTAAGAATAATGTGATCATAACCAATATTTCAAAAAGGTAAGATAAACACCTGGAATTTTCATTATTTTTGGACAAAAAATTTGAAGACCATTCTTGAGCCTCCAGAGCGTGTGGAAATAAAGACTTCAGAACAGCTGAACCTCACTTCTAACCCCAGCTCAGTCCTGAGCCCAATAAAACTGATCCTAAACCCACAGTGTCTCACATCTATCTAGCGAATATAACTGCCAAAAGAAAAGACTCTTTCTAGACTCTGATCACATCAAGCTGTTGAATTTGCTCACTGCAGACTAAACCAAGCACGTTGGCAGCCCGTGTCATCTTTACGAAGCTTAAGCTGTTTTGAAGAAGATCTGCCCCAGGCAGTAGAGGCCGTAAGCTGCCAGGTCAGCCAGCTGCACGGCCTGCCGTGCCACACTCCGACCACAGCCGGGACCGCCCGACCCCGCGCGTCGCAGCTTGCCAGGTTTCCATGTACTTTTAGGGCCGGTGACCCGAAGGCCGTTACTCTAACCTTGGCACTGACGGCTGTCTATAAGAACTCCGGTCAGGTACATCGGCTTTGGGCGGGCTGTGCAATCCCGCGCGCCCTCGCCGCAGCTCCTGCGCGGTCCTGGGCCAGTCCTGCAGCGGGACGTTTGCTGGGCTCGTGTTGCATTTCAATGTCATGCTCCAAACAGCGACAAGAAATGCATTTTAACAGGGTAATACTTGCTTTGGTGAAAACAAAAGAATGTTTAGATGGTTATAATTACTGTGTTTGTGCACACAGTAATCACCTATACATAGTGCACACGATTTTCCTGCGAAGGTATAGTCAACAAATAATGTACTGAGTTGCAGTGCATATTTCTGTCCTGTGTGCTGTAATTTTCATGTATTAGTGCAGAGGAGTAAAACAAAGATTTTTCACATTTCAGCAATCCTGGATACATAACAATTTAGGGAGCTGCAGTATTGACTGTAACAACTCTGAACTGAGTGGTTATCAAATTAACAAGAGCTGAACAAAAATATAAATCAACTCTTGCTGTAGTGTAATTAAAATAAAACCTGATTTACTGTGTAGTTTAATGCAAAGAGAAATGACATACAGACCATATTTTTTGTATACTACTTTCCACTCTCTCTGTAATTAAATGTTATTAAATAAATGAGTAAGTTTACACCATTATTCAGGTATTGTCTTTACTACAAACTATGACTCACACATCAGACCAGCACTGCGAATTAAAAGAGATTCATCTTCCTTCCTGCGAGGGTATTGCCACACCCTGCTGAATAATCCCATATTTTAAACTGCTCATCAGAAACAGTAGCCGAGGAATGAGAGACGAGAATTGTCTGAAAGGTAAGTGAAACAGGAGGAACAGAGATAAAAACATATTATTTGATTCAGCTAGGGAAGAGATTTCATTGCCAACCATAATGTATTGTTTCCTGCTCTTGATGAACCTGTTTCTTTGTTCTGGGAATGAGATCCCAGAGGAGTTAATGGTCTGTAGAGCTCTTAGATTCCCAGGTTTCCAGCACTGCTGCCCACGGACCACGGGTTGCACCAACCTGAATGATCAGCAAAGGATGAAGTACCAGTGCTATGTAAGTGCTGGATTATTATGGGACCAAGGTTTAATTTCATAATAATATATTCCAAGTACTCCTGCTCTCAGCTGCATATACGTTGTTTTGCTTTTGTTCCTGAGACATATTCACATAAAACCAAAATATCATGTCAGCGTCCAGCTTTCCATAATAATAATAATAATGAGATAGAACTTGTTCCCTTAAAACCATCATCTGTTAAATGAAGTCATATTCAATGCTCTAAAAAGAAAGTGACAGGAGTAACTCAGGACTTACATTGATATCCTCCAAGTCGAGGAAGTTGAGGATGACGCCGTTGCGTTTCCAGATGATGGGGGGCCGCAGTGCCCCGCGGATGCCGCACGTCAGAACGGTGCTCAGGCCCACCGTGATGGTGGTAAGGCTGACCTTCTGGTCCTCCGGCAGGCTCAGCTGAACCACCTCTGCAAAAGGCAACGACACAGGAACAATACTGAATACCACAAAGGGAAGCTGTTCCCCTTCTCCCCGCTCTGCCTTCCTTCTTCCCTGCTCCAGGAATAACTTTGAAGGATTTTGACAAGGAGATGGATATCTATGTTGTAAAAAAAAAAATCCAACCAAAAAATAAAGCCAAGTAAGAGACACAGCAATTAAATCTGCCCCAACGTATCTCCCTCTATCATCTTCCTGAGGCACCCAGGGGTGGTTGTGGCGTTAGGGCACTAAGAGGGGTCCTCTGGCAAGCCTGGCTGCAAGAGTTGAGTCTACAAAGCAGTCAGCAATGGGAAGGCAAACAAGGGTTTCCTGCTTGAGACCGTCTGGGTTTCTTTCTCTAGAGGACTCCTGCCAAGGTCCTTTGAAAAGGCACGAGAATGAGTCGGGTTCTTTCCTCGAGGAAGCAGAATTAGGTAAGAATGTTGTCACTGAAGTATGAATAAACCCAGTTTTCAATTGCCTAAATACTGGGAAGTCACCAAGCATTGCAACCCCTTTACCAAATGCAGCCACATATGGCATCGGAGATACAGATGTTCTTACATCCAAGGAGTGAGAAGCTTTCTCCTATTTTATTTAAATTAAAAAATTCTGTTATTTTTACTTAAGTGTACCACGCAAAAGAAACACCCGAGGCAGCAAGGCTTACTGAAAACCACACCAACACCCCTCTGAAACCACGCCAACGTCCCATCATTTCCTTCTGGCCCGCGCTCACGCGATCTGTCTGCACGTTCTGCCCCGTGTGGCCACACAGACAGGTGAGACATTTAATACCAGAATTACCGCGGCTGCAGACTGTCATTATTACGCATTTCAGCAGCAGTGAGCCAGCGACAGGGCAATCAGGCCACATTGTCAAAGCTGCTGCGCGCACGATTTTATCATTCACATGATGGTTTTGCTTAGTCTCATTCACAGGCTCTGCCATAGGAAAGCCTTGAAACTATACCGCATATAAATGCTGAAAACCCGTCTTTCAAGGTAACGGCCTGGTGAGATGAACAGGGAATGTTCACAGCACTTTGGTCTTACATTGCTTCAGCCAACGCAGAAACTTGGACTGGGGAATGAATCACCCCCTCCCTGCCCCCAGGGCCCCCCTTCCTCGTGTCCACCGGCATTAACTGCGGTAAAACAAGGATCAGAGACACCGATGCTGCCTCACTCAAGGCCACGCGCTTTGGGAAAAACCGAGCAGTGCTGACACTATAAAATGACACACGGGGTCAGGTTATTCCCTCCTGTCAGCTGGCAAAATTACTCTTCATCCTGCTTGCTTGCTTCTCATCTCCGGCGTTACGGCCTGTATCACTTACAGTGTGTCTACGTGGGTAAGATCTGAACGCTATGTGCATTTCTTCCAGCCCTCTGAAGCAGCACTGACTTTCTGTGAATCCAAACGCTCATTTTTATCATGGCATTTCACAGCTTAAGATGTGATTTTGCCTTAAAAATTAACAGCTTTGGTGGCAAAATCTTCCACTCATTTAGGGGGCTTACACTATGGAAATGCACGGAATAAAAATAACCCCCCCCAGCATCCACTTTTGCAAGCCTCATTTTCCATCTCTTCATACCCTCTAATGGAAAAACTGCTTTAACATGTCGCGAGTAGTAAATCTGTTAACTCTGTTCATGAAAATATTCAGTCCATTTCAGTAGCCTTGGGAAGCCTGGACAGACTCACCCCAGTGCACGGGTCTAGCAAGCGACTGTGAACACTTAGTGCAAAACCTGCTTGTGCAGCAGTACCCCAACAGCTCTGCATCCTTTCTCGTCCTGCTTCTCCCACCTGAGCGAGAAGTTAATTGAACGTGCCACAAATTGTATCCGCCACTGTAGATCTGAGGTTGGCTCAGGGCTGCAAAGATCAATACAGCGTTGCACCTCGGGTCTGCCAGCGGTTAGCCCTTCTCCCGCTTAATATTCCTAGTGCTGTTTTAGAAAGAGTACAAGCTGTTTTAAAGAAACTGTAGCTATAGTTTTGATAGACGATTGATCAAATTAGGAATGTTTTGCCAACTTACTGCTATTATTTGGGTTGCGGTGGCTCCCAGAGGCGTTACATGAGAAGAGGGCCTGACACAGTCAGACCATCAAACAGTTTCTGCACCTGAAATCTTAAAAGCCAAATGGAGAGACAGAGATTTGGGAAGGGAAGGAGACCATTACCCACCCACGGTCACTGAGCAGGCTAGCGGCAAAGCCAGGAAGAGATAATTCATCATTAAATCACCTTGCCCTTGGTACCTGCTGGAGGAGATCAGAGATGCGGCAACTGCGGACCATAGGGGTGGTGATGTCCCATCCCACCGCCCTCATCCAGCTGCCCGAAGCATGTAAACAGCACAGAAGAGCTAATAATGTAGTTATTTTCTGCATAAAAGAGAGCTCCTTTTTATGAATAAAATATGTGGAGTGTACTTGACAGGATAAAGAACTGATAATTACAATAATTTGTAGCGTGGAGTAGGGCTAATGAGGACATCTTTTCTTGAGGAGAAATGAGATAGAGGGTCATTCATTTACAAGGGATTTGTTTTTTTCATCTTACTGCTGTTTCCCTTAATTCCCTCTGCTGTTTCTCACACTGCCTTGAGCTCCCTGGCTCATGCTGGACTCCCATCAGCTCCCTCTTCAGCAACATTTTTTGTGTTCTGTTCCAGCAGAATTTAAGGCTCCCTGCCCATCTTCCCAATGACAGCTAAAGAGGCTTTGGTTTTACATTTCAGAAGCACACTAATGAAAAATATATTAACTTGTAATTAAGAAGACACCTTGCATAGCTGCCATTCTTGGATGAGCTGTATCAGGACAAGAGAAGACTATTTATATTACAGCACGTAATTAGTACAGATCACTTTAACAATACAAACGCATTCCTTTTTTGAGTATTTCTATGGAGTATGTTTGAGGGCATCTTATTAACATCTAAAAGCCTTCCTACTAATACAGGATTATTTTGTGCGGCTTTAGTCATTGCTTTATTGTCAACAGAAAAGGTTTCCTTACATAACCAGGTGTATTCGGGAGGGAGCAGATTTCCTAAGAGGCCGCGAGGGTTGGGCTTTTTACAAATCTTTGAAAAACCTCAGAATCTTGTACTTAAGTTACAGAGCTTAGACACACTGATGATAGTTGGATTATGTGTACAAATTATTCAAGTCACCATAATGATTTTGTGAAGAGCCTCTAGATTAAGTATTGAACACTGCTCACTTTATATTTAAAAACCTTTAGGAGACAAAAGGATTTTTACCACGCATACAAAACTGAACAGAACAAATGCGTAATATTCAAAGTGTACTCACTTGCAGAACACAAGCTGGAATAGAATTCAGTCCTAAAATAGAGCAATTTTAAGTTCATTTGGAAATTCTGCAGGATGATGCATGCAAAACAGCTTTCTATATTCAATAGATTCAACCAGTATCAGTCCTAGCTGATCATATTTATCAAGTCATGTCAAACCTGGTACGCCTCTCTGGGATTAGAGCTGAAGCAAGCCCTCAGTCTATTCCAGCTGGAAATAAAGGTTCCTGCCACCTACTCTGCCGTCAGAGAGAGATGCCATTGTCAGGGAATGGGACGCTATCATTTTTGACTCAACTTTTAAAAGTTCAAGACTTGGGTAAAGCCTTCGTAACAACCGCCTTTAAGAAGGAATGGGTGTAACAATGTGTCTGTGCATCCGGTATCGCGCCCAATGTGGAAGAAAATCAAGGTCAGTAGAAGGTGGCCAGGACACCGCAAACTCTCCTTGGAGAGCAGCTCGGCTCCTGAAAACCATGTGGCTTTGGGAACGAGGGCAGTGCCACCCTCAGACCTGTCTCCCCCGTTCTGGAGGGTGAGGGATCACCCGCTGCGTGCCAGCGGCCGGTGCCCGGAGGTTATTCGGGTAGGATGGCTCTGCCCTGCCTCTCACACCTTTTCTCTCTGCTATTTTATTCAGCCCGAGGGAGGCTGCGAAGCACTGTGGACCTTTGGTGACCCAGGCCTAGCCATTCTGATGTTCTTACGTTAAATTTCTTGCAATACCAGGTCCCACGGCGACACATTTGAGAACGTGAAGTCTTACTAATTCCTTTTCTTGTTAAAAATGTCAAGATATTGTTGAACATTTTCCTCAGTCCCTCCTCTGCTCCAGTTTCTTAAGGTGCTAAGCTGGAGTTGCGCTGCACCTTTGCAAGCTGCGCATACTAATGCCGGCAGGTACGACTTGCGCTGTTTCATCACGGAAATCTTTTTCTCTGCTGTCATTTGCAGCCCGCCAAAGGCAATCGTAATTTCACAATAAAGACGTGTATAATTGAGGTCATTATAGGGAGCAACCTGGAATGAGCATCTATGGAGAAAAACTCATTGATTTGGCACTGCGTGGAGATAATTTACATAGTAAATGTTGGTTGCCTGCCTTTGCCCATGCTACGCTACGTACCGAAACAGATCTCAGACTTTACAAAGTGCTTAATATCGTTAATTAGATCTTTTTCCCTTAAATCTAAAGAAAATATACTTTTTAATACACTGTTGGCACCTTTAATCATTGTTACATTTGTTCATGGATGTCTTCCCTTGTTAAAACAGAATATGGAGCAACTGACTTTATTGCTTAGACTCTGCCTAGGGGCCAAGGCAATAATCTTTTAATCCTTTAACTTGCTCTCAGTGGGGAGACAACAAACCAAAACGTAGCCTTGTTTGAAGCAACGGGAGGATGGCTTTGGAAGAAAGTCTCAAGCCCAGATTCTTGCCCCCAAATTAATGGTCCCGAGCAAAGAGACCTTTTGTTTGTGAAATGAAGCCTGGGTAACGCAGCCCTAAATACATCACTTTTCTCCAACAGTGGTTCAAGTCAGGATTCATTTAATGGGATGCAAACTGTAGGCCCCCACCGACAATTCCCCCATTGCAGCTGTGCTCATGCACTGCAACAGTAAAGTCTGTTTATTGCCTTGTGACCCAATATTGCAGCATGAAGGTCAATGGTGATTTTAGCATTTATTTCAATAGAAAAAAAAGACTTCTCTAGCTGAATACATTCTCAGAGAAGGAGCTAACTGAATCAAGAAAATCAAAACAATTAATGGATCACAGCAAAAAAAAAATTGGGATATACCTTTTATAGTTATTTTTCCCCCAATATTTTTGATGAGATGTATTTGGCTTTGCATAGAGATGCAAGAGCCATTTAAGAGCCTCTGAAATTTGAGCTGACTGCAGCTAATGGATTTTAAAATGACCATTTAATATGTGGGGTGTATTTAGAAAGCATCAACTGAACATGCGATTTGGCCAACTAAAGAGTGATTCTGGTGATACTGGTTGAGACACCTTGGGATGGGATGTGGCCATCTAATCAGCCATCAGTAACTGCAGAGGGAGATTAAAAGAAATGAAGGGCAGTTTGGTGGGTCCGCATCTGTAAAGCACTGTCCAATATGCTTATAAATTACTCATATTAGCATGTGATTTAGTTTCTACCCTATTCTATAGATCAAATAAACAAATTAATAAAAACCTTGGTACACAAACCACCCTGGGTCTGCATGCCTTTGCAAACCTGTCACACCAGCTGCTTTTAGGACCATCTCCAGAAGAAATGTTGCCTTGCTATCACATTTTGCTGGTTATTAAGGCTCACCTGTCCAGAGTCAGGTGAAAGGACCATCCATCAGCCCCAAAAGAAAACTGTTTTCTGAACACCAACTTAGAATCACAGGAAAGCCAGTCATGCCCCTAAAAATGTTTATGTTATTAATTAACAACATTAGAGCTGTTAATGAACATGATTAAAGTTGTTCACAATTAATTAACCCAGAAAATTCCTACAGCTCCCGCATCCGTTCAGAGCCGGGGATCGGGATGAGGCTTCTGGCTTTATAACCTCTGAAAAATGCCACCAAGAGCTGGCTCTGCCTCTGGCCTCCCGTGCTGCCACCCCCACTGCCCACCCGGCCTCCGCGGGACATTCTGGGAGCCTGGTTTCCCTCAAAAAGAGGTACCACAACGCAGGATTCTTCTAAGGCTAGTAAGCTTAATTAATACGAATAATAAAACGATTTCTAAAGCTAAGTAGAATTTTCCTATCTCAGCTTTATTTTGTAACTGCAATAATTCAAGTTCTTAATGTAATTTTTAAATCCTCAGGACCTTGGGTGTGCTACTTCAGGAAGTATTTAACTGTAAATTCTCTACTAAATTAGTAATGCTGTTTTCTAAGTCATAAAAAGGCATAATCATATTTCCAGCGGTATGAAAGAATTCAGTACCTCAAGCCCTCTTCTGTCATTACTCTTGAAGGCCACAGGTTATGACTCCCTGAGGTAGGTCCCAACCTTGCACTGCAAGCTAAAACCCGTCATGTTGTGGAATTCAGAATAAGGGTGTGCAAATCACCAGCAGTACTCAGCTCTGGTGCGGTGCTAGAGGACAAGACCCTGCCTCTCATCCCTGTCAAGTTGAACAACTCTTCTAGTTTGTGTGACAATGACTTCTAGATTAAATGTATTAAAATTAAACCAATTAAAAGTTACAGCGCCTTTTACCTTTCTTCAGCAACTGAGGCATTTTGTGTGTCCATAATACAGTATCACTGACGTATCACAGAACATTTTGGGTTTGAAGGGACCTCCAATGATCATCTAGTCCCACCGCCACCATGGGCAGGGACATCTTTCACTAGATCAGGTTACTCAAATCAGATGATTAGTTAGATAACAATAATACGCAGAATAAAACAAAGCTTAACTTGGCGGAGGAAAAAAATAATGTTAAATCAGAGTCTACCTAAGAAGCCCTCTTCACATGCAGACCAGGCTGCCCTTGCTCCTATGTAATAGCTGTGATCTGGCTTCAGCTGGGACGGAGCTGGTTGTGTCTCCAGCAGCTC
>JMFS01077620.1:0-40806 GCA_000699545.1 Podiceps cristatus | reverse complement strand
GGATGCTTCTCATCAGGTCCCATGGACTTGCGTGTGTTCAGGTTCATAAGAACTTACTAATAACTTCATTAGTATGTTCAGCTTATGCCACATTAGTTGACCAAATCATTATGTAGAAGGGGACTTCAAGGCTGATTCTCGACGAGCTCCCCAATAGTAATTTCTTTCCAGTCCCATTTCTCCTTTAAGCAGCCGCCTTCATCAGTTTTCTTCTTACCTGCTTTTTGGCTCTTGTACTGAGCCAGGGTGATCGGCTCCTCCATGTGACACTGTATCAAGACCTTTAATAAAACATGAACAGTTCAGCCTTGTTGAACTTGAACACAGTTGCTGCTTTTGGTTACCAAGATCCCTTTCCTCTGCTAGTTTTCCCTCCAGCCATTCACTACTGACTTTGGTTTAGTAAACTTAATGAAAAGCCTTGCTTTGACCCATGATTTAATGTACTGGTTTTCCTAGAATCCAGAAGTCACAACTTAAGAAGGAAGTTGACTCAGAGCATTTAATTACAGTATGGTTTCTGTTGTGCTGGAGGCCTCTTTGTTGTAGGGGACTTACTCAAGAGTTGCAGTCGAGTATGTGAGGTACTACAGTGTGAAGCTTGAGAGTTAGTTCTTGCTGCTGTACAGAATGCTGGTCTGACACTCAGTTCTCTCTTCTCTCAAAAATACATTAACATTTTGACCTAGCATACCAAGGCTATTAGTGCTTGACCTTCTGTGCTAATAATTCCTTAAAGCAGAAAATACTTTTGACCTACTTCAGTCCTTGTTGACTGTGAGCTCAGAAGAAAATAAAAGGTAGGATGAGTACATCATGTGCTGAAAACATGGCACAGTTTTTGTTGTGCTCTAAGTGATGAGGCAAGGGCAGGCAATGGAAAATTTTGATTGTGATTGTGGATGCTCTCTGATGCTGTGGCTCTTCATCCATCAGGCATCTGGCCTAAAATGTAGCCCACAGGGACTTGCTGTACTGAGGCCTGACATTTCTTAGTCTTTTTTTAGCTGTCCAGCAGAAAATGTACATACGAGAGAATCCTTTTGAGATACTGTCCTTTACTGCACTATATTGAGAGCTTCGAGGTTTCCTGTCTCCTTTCTGTCAGAGATCATGACTCACTACTAGGAAATGCTGATCTTTAAATGGGTGGGGATCATCTTTTCTGTAATACTAAAGTCCAATATTGCTTGTTATTTTCTCATTATTTTAGAGAGTGGATCACCTTCTGAAACAAGAGCGTCTCACTGATGCCCTGGCTCTGGCTTGGTCTTTTTATGAAGGTAAAGCAAAGGCTGTAGTAGGTAAGTTTTGGTGGAGTGTTGTTTTGGTTTTTGTTTGGGTTTTTTGTGGGGTTTTTGTTTGCTTGCTTATTTGTTAGTTGAAACCAGTAGGGAAGGTTTTAAACCTGCATATTAAAGGCTTTAAACATGCATGTCCCGAAATCTCTGTTTCAGGATGATGTGGTTTAATCCCAGGTTTAGTTGCCAGGTGGCAACTAACCCCCACATAACTGCTCACTCACTGCCCCCAAGTGGGATGGGGGAGAGAATTGGAAGTGTAAAAGAGAGAAAACTCATGGGATATAAAGACAAGTTTAATAGGTAAAGCAAAAGCCACACATGCAAGCCAAGCAAGGAATTCATTCTCTCCTTCCCATGGGCACACGTTCAGCCATCTCCAGGAGAGCAGGGCTCCATCACGCAGCACGGTGACTTGGGAAGACAAACGCCATCACTCTGAACGTCCCCCCCTTCCTCCTCCTTCCCCCAGCTCTCTGTGCTGAGCATGACGCCACGTGATGTGGAACATCCCCTGGGTCAGTCGGGGTCAGCTGTCCCGGCTGTGCCCCCTCCCACCTCCTCGTGCCCCCCAGGCTCCTCGCTGGTGGGGTGGGGTGAGGAGCAGAAAAGGCCCTGGCTCTGTGTCAGCCCTGTGAAAACATCCCTGGGTTATCAGCCCTGTTTCCAGCACAAATCCAAACCAGAGCCCCATACTAGTGACTGTGAAGAAAATAAACTCTACCCCAGCCAAAACCAGCACACAGTAGGGAAAAAAAAAAAAAAAAAAAAAAAAAAGAGAATTGAATTGAAGAAGAGAAAGTAGGCTGTGCTGCTTTGGGTTTAGCAGAAACACCTTTGATGTGGATTGATTTGGCTTTTAAGAGTCATAGTTCCTTTAGCAGCCTGCTATTTTCAAATGAAAATCAGATTTGGTCTGTGTTGTGACCCCTCTCTGTTGTCACTTTGCCAGTGACACTCTGCCTGGAGGTGGATCCAGGTGTTGAATAACTAGCCTGCTAAAATATTCTAGGTGATCTTCAGTGTGACGCTGTCAGCTCTGCCAAGCAGGTACTTTCATTCAGGTCTCCTCTCATTGTAAAACTGACTGAAAGAACTGCTGGGTTTTGGCACAGTTTCCTGTAAAGGAGGATGCTTTGTGTGCACTTAGCTTATTATGATAAACGTGTTAATTATGCCAGAAACTGCTGTTTGAACGGTCTGATTTGGACTGGACACATTGCATTTTCAGTAACTAACTTCTGATGGTTTTGACATATGAGACTCAAGTTCTCAGGATAAGATTCTCCTGCTGTGAATTTGCTAGTGTACGAATGTGTCTCGGTTTAATGCATGAATATAATGCAATTAAGCAGATTCTTTTGAATACCGAAAAACAATCACTGTCTTTTTGAGTTGGCATTTAAGAATTGTTTGCTCTTACAGTGCATTTAATTCAGCTTCTTTGCATCAGGGCATCCTCCAGCAGTTAGCCTCATGTACACAGCCTTTGAGAAAGAACAGCCCTCCGTTATTTGTTCTCTCAATGTTAAACAGCATTCAGAGCAGCTCTTGTTCTGTGCTGGAACAGTCTTTACATTGGGAGAATAAGCTCTTCAAAAGAAGAGTGGGCTAAAAGTAGATCATGAAATTGTGTATTTAGATATCTTGACCTCTGCATCTCAAAAGTAGTGGTGTTAGCTTCTGAACTGTCCACTGGTAGCTTAGCTGAAAAAAGCAGCTTTTTCCTTCCCCCTCTCATTCTTCCTAGGCTTGTCTGGGGACACGAGCAAGCGGAAAGCAGTCATTGCAGACCGAGTGAGTCACTGATCTCTTACTAACTGGAGTTTCATATATGCTGATGTTATACTAACTGCTTTCCTGGAAGGAGTGGCTCCTGTCCTCTAGAAGTTAGTCCAACTAACGAAAAAGTGTACATGTGCCTGTTGCTAGATTGTGAGCAGGATTTTAGAAGAGACTTGGAAATATCTTTTGGGAAAAGGTGGGGATAAAATCTGCAGCATCAGCAAAGCAAAATGTGACATTATCATCCCAGCCTTGAGATCTCTGGTCCCTTCTCAGTGGAGAAAATCCATTTTTGTAGGCAACTCCAGAGTTTCCTGACTTCTGGTTGGCAAGTATCTATTAGTATGTAACTTGATGACTCTCAGGGTGGAAACTTTGGTCAATATATACAAGGACAGGGAATAAACTCTTCAACTGATCCTGTTTGGTTGTTACAGGAACCTGTTTCTGGGAGGCTGTGTTTAAAATACATAATTATTGTAATAATTATTCAGCCAGACTTTGTTCATGCATATTTTATTTGCAGCTAAACAAACATTGCTATTTAGGATACTATAACTTAAGCTTTAGTAAAAACCATGGCCCAGATTGAGCCTTGTGCTTCAGGATGTGTTCATCAGCCTGAAAATTTGCTGCCAGACTGGCTGCCTAATTTCTCGGTCAGTTAAAGTTAGTGTAGGCCTTCAGTATCCTCTTCTGTGCTGTGTCACGCCATTGCCTCTCGGCAGCCTCTTCCCTCTTCTCCGTCCTACCCACATTAGTTCGTCTCCAAAATGGGACAACCGAGCTTACAGTGCTGCTGACCCCCAAGTCAGTCCATTAAATGTACTACCAAATAGGGCCTCTAGTGCAGGATGTGAGTGAATTTTCTTGTTTGTTCTAATTCAGATGGTTGAAATCCTTCTCCATTATGCTGATCGGGCTTTGAAGAAATGTCCCGACCAAGGAAAAATCCAGGTTATGGAGCAGCATTTTCAGGTATGGTGCTCCAGAGGACTCTCTTGTATAGATATTTTGAATTTTTCAATTGTATTTTTTTTGCTGTGAAAATTACTTGTCTATTTTTGAAAAATATTGCTGTGATTCACCAAAACTGTCACCTTGCTTTGTGTTCACTGATGAAATTGTGACTGAGTTACTACTAGGCAGCAGAGCGGAACCTGTGCACCCTCTGTCCTTTGCAAAAGTGTGACTAGAGTTTTCCTCCATGTGAACCAGCATATGGGAACACCTGTAACTGTGCCTGCTGCCAGCTGATTCAGATAACTCACTGATTCTGCTCTGTATTGGCCGGGCTTCATTTTGTGCCCTGCAGGAGGTGCAATTTGGCAGGATTTTTACACATCCCTACAGCTTTTTTATGTTTCTTCCGCAGGACGTGGTGCCCGTCATAGTTGATTACTGTCTCTTACTCCAGCGCACGTAAGTCTGAGTTCGCAAGCCAAGGCAGAGCACCAACTCATGTAGTCCTGAGTGCTGTCTTCTATAACATCACATGGTTTAGAGGAACTGTATCACATCATCGTTGTGTCATATATATCGCATCACAGTGTAGAGGAATGCTTAAAAACTGATACTAAAGTCAGGGTACTCAGTACTCAAGGAAAAGGGTGTCTTAAATTTTCCTGGATGTATTAAGGAAGAAAAGTTTGCTTCAGACTGTTTCCCCCACACCATTCCCATAAGAAAGAAGCTGCCTTGATAGACTTTTTCTGTCGTCATCATTTCTTCTCCAGCAGTGTTTCTTTTTTGCTGCAGCATCCATAGCTGATTTTTATGTAGCTGCCTATAGCTTGCATTACTATAGGAGCTGAGCTTGAGAAATACAGAGAAAATGGAGTTTAATTTGGAGCCCTCAGAAAATAGATAAGTAAGTAGATTTTATTAAGATTATAACTAAACACTTCTTTCCTCCTAGGGATCTGTTATTTAACCAGATATATGATAAGATGAGTGAGAATTCTGTAGCCAAAGGCATCTTTCTGGAGTGCTTGGAGCCATATATCTTAAGTGATAAGCTGATGGGAATCACGGCTCAAGTGATGAAAGACTTGCTGCTTCACTTCCAAGACAAGAACAGGTTGGAAAACTTGGAAGCCTGCATTGTGCATATGGATATCACCAGCTTAGACATACAGCAGGTGAGCTGCTGGACTGAACACTGTATTGATTTCTTTTGAATAAATTACAACATCCCCTAGACACTGATGTAAACTTCTTGTGCTTTTAGGCACAGCATAGCATGTGGAAAACAAGGTGTCACCTTTCAGCAGACAAAGCTTTATGTAGTCCAAACCATTCGTGCCTTTTAGTCACTAATTTTTAACAGAATTTAGCCGTGTGTCCCTGCAATCGGATTCAATGGATGTGGGAACTGTTCAGAGTGGCTGTGTCCATCCTGTAACATGCATGCTCTTGTAAACATGTTCTGCTCCCCCAGTTTGTGTCCTGGATAGGTTAATGCATCAGCAGCTGAATGTGTTGGAAACTACTAGCCCATCAGGATTAGTCTGATATCCACGATCAGTCTTTCCTGTTTGGAGTACCTTACCTAACATCAAGTGCTGCGGGGGCACAAAAAACGAGCCACGTTTGTCAGTTTGCCACCTGCCAGTCTGCTCTGCTCGGGTGCTTGCTCTTGCATGACAAAGTGGGTTTTTTTGGTGTAGCGGTGTTCCTGCTGGGTAGTCCTGTTTTCCTTGGTTAGTTTTTATTCCCACAGCATGGCTTTCCAATCCAAGGAGAGAACTCATCAGGAACTTGACAAAATGCTTTGCTAACCCAACCAAAAAGCAAACTAGTTCATTCAAGGGTTTTAATGAACTGATTTGTTTATTCTTTAACCTCACGCATTTTTTTATTCCTTAACCTCATGCATCCTTAACCTCAGGTCGTGAATGTTGGAACCTAGACGGATTCCACGATCGCTGCGTGAGCGGTAAGCAGGGTGCTCCCTTTGGGGTCCTTGCAGAGACTGGTTCTGCTTTAAATTATACTGTTGGCTGATGCAGGCGCAAGGACAGAGACTGCAATCGAGAGACTGGGAATGAGAAAACTGTGAGCTAGGAGCAGCTGTGTATTTACGTGGTGCTTTGCTTGCCTTGCAGGTTGTTCTTCTATGCTGGGAAAACCACCTTTATGATGCCATGATCTACGTCTATAACAGTGGGATGAATGACTTCATTAGTCCCATGGAGGTAGGAAAGATGCCTAGTTCAATGAGTTGTTGTGTTTGGCACACAATCTTTCTGAGAAACAGCACTTCAAACCCTTCATCTTCTCGTTCAGTGTGTTGTTCATTCTTGTTCATTTCAAGGGAGAAATCATGTATCATATATGCAGTTTATTTGACTAGATGCAGTAGAGGAGAAAAGTAATTTGTAATTACTGTGCTTTAGAACACAAATTTCCCCACTGAAGTAGCAACGCTCTGCAAAGTTAGAGCAGGAAATCTAGTCACATTAATAAAACAAATATAAAACAAAGTTAGCAGAAGAGAATAACATGGTGACTTAAGGAGGCTGCATTGCAAACTTATCTGTTAACAGGGTTGTTGGCAGTGGTGAGCCTGGCCTGCGTGGCATGACATGCTGAGGAAGCATCAGCTTTCTGTACAATGGGATTAATGGGGGTGTAGGCACGAGAGGTTCCATGAACGCCTCATGGCTTTTTCCCCTCATACTGTTCTTCTGCTGACTCAGTAGTATATTAATATGTGTTACAGAGTAATGGAAACAAAGGGTGAACTCATCTGGGTACAGAATTCAGAAAAAAGGCAAGAAACAATCTTTGCATTGAGGCAGGCTTCGCTCTTAGCACTTGGGAGTGATCTATCAACGGGAAGCAGAGGGCTCGATGCGATGCTGTAACTGAAGGCCCCGTCGATGCTGCTGCTGGTAATCCTGATGGTGTGCCTGACATTCCAGTTGCTCTTGAAGCCTATAGCTGTGACGTCGAGATGTTTCATTATGGAAGCACTGCTGGTGTTTTCTCGGTAGTGCTAAAACCGAGAGCTGAGTCCATTTGAATGTGAAAATCTTAAACTGCCCAATTTTTAGTGCTTATAATCTTGATTTTTCTCAGGAAGGTGACTCTTTAGGTGTTCGTGATTTTAAAAAGGACTTTTAGAAACCTAGCACTAGCTGTACAAGTACAAATAATTTTTTCTGCTTTCTAGAACTAAGTATTTAGATGAGTCCTCCTTCAACATACCCAAACTAACAGCTCTCTGGTGAGCCTGCTAGGTAGGCTGAAGGTTTGCATAATCTCTGGTGGCAGAAGATTCAGGAACAGGAAACGGGGCTGGTCAGTTATGCTCAGACTGCTGCCACATCTTGGTGTCCTCTATGCTTTTTATCTGTAAGATACAGTGAGAAAGCAGAGTTTCTGTGGGGACGATGCTCCAGTGATCTCTGCTTTAAAGTCACGCAGATTCTTTGCTTTGAACTTTTTCAGCTGCTTGAGCACTGCCTTCTTTCTTGTTACAGAAGCTGTTCAAAGTCATTGCTCCTCCACTGAATGCTGGGAAGTCTCTCACAGGTACAGAATTCTTTCCCTTTAAGGGAAAATTTTGATATTTGATGTTTTGAACATCTCTAGTCACTGCCAACAGGGGGTTGCAAAAGGGAAATACATACCCAATATAAGGGTCTTGGAGAACGGCAAAGTGTTCTAGTACTATTTACTGTGTGCAGAGCTGCTCAACTTCTTGTATGTAAAACTCTGCATGTGTGTCAGAGTAGATGTTTTGCTAATGGCTGGGAAAAAGAATTACATATCTGTATGTTGTCTTGTGAAGATAGGATGACAGACATTTTTTGTTTCGTAGATGAGCAGGTGGTAATGGGCAACAAGCTGCTTGTATATATAAGGTAAGGTTCTTTAGAAGGTGTTGCCTAGTTGTGACACCAGATTTTTAACTCACTACAGTTGCATAATCTTACAGTGCATTTTGAGGTCTGAGAGATAGCATAAAATAGCAATGGCTACCTTGTACAGCTGACTTAAAGTTACAATGGCTTCTTGTTATGCATCCTGTGAGTGGGTAGGTAGGATGAGGTTGAAGACTTAGAGCTCAAGTCGCTGCTGATATGCCAAGACCACGTCTTTTATCTTCAGAATTTGATTAGACTTCTTTGTCCTGTGAGTGACCCGGTGCTCCTTGAACAAGGACTCAGTATCCCGAAAAGCTGTGTGTTAGCTCCTTCTGTCATGCTTTTGGGTTAGCTGTGCCCAGTTGCTGCTTACTGTGCTGCCTGTCATTTGCAGGAGGTCATTCTAAGATTACACAGTGGTGATTAATCAGCAAATTACTTTTTCTAGAATCTCTTCAAGATCATGAAAGTCAGATGCTGCGTATTCCTCCTGCTTTCTAAAATGCAAGAGTAAAGATTTTTGTGAGAAACACTGAATTTCCACTGTTGTGTTTTTTGTTGTGTAATGGCATACCTCGGAAGCAAATTGGCTTATTGTGTATTAATGGCAGTGCTGTCTGCTGTGCTTGCTTTCATGATTTACAAAAGAAATGTATTTGGCTTGCTTTAAGTGCATCCTGAAAACTAACTCAAAAATAAACTGTTTTCCTCAATCTATTTAATATCAGGGGTATTAAAAAATGCCTTTTCCCTCCTTTTCCACAGCTGCTGCTTGGCAGGCCGTGCATATCCGCTGGGCGATATTCCTGAAGATCTGGTGCCTTTGGTTAAAAATCAGGTGAGCAAACTTTTGGAAGGAAACTGTCCCGTACGAGGTTTCTAGGTCTTATTCCATGGGTTTCTGATAGAAAACTATTATCAATCTGGTAGCTGTGTTCTTTTTATGTAAGTATATAGCACTATAAATACCAAATACATTTTTAAAGAATGGAATCAAACAGTTGCTATTGCCCTCTCTGCAGTCCTTATCAAGTTGTCCCCTGCACGCACTAGAGCTGGCACAGCAATGGACCGTGGCTTGAGGTCTGAGGGGAAGTGGCAGCCCAACCAGCAGCAGTAGCTCTGGGGAAGAGCCATCAACCTCTCATTTTTTATGGCCTCTGATAGTGTTCCCGAGAGTTTGGCTGAAGGAACACCTTTCTGCCTGGATACTTGAATCCACTCTAGATACAGTCTGGTTTAGTTAGTTTTCTTAGGAGTCCCTAGGTGGTGGGTGGGTATCAGGTTCAAGAAGGCCAACAGGGAAGGCTGTGGGTCTGAAAGTCAAGCTGTTAACTCCTCCTGGCTTCACTGCCACTGTGGTGACAGGAAGATTAATTCAGAATAGGAGTAAAGGAGAGAACATGGCATTTCCTGAGGATGGCTGGGAGAGCGTGTTGCCTGTCCATTCTCTATGGGATCCCAGTGTGTATCTTAACACATACGAGTGCTAGCCGGTCTGCAGCAGTCTGCTGTCTTTCTGCTGGTAGCCAGATTTGGTATGAGCGTGTTTGAGGCAGTTGGAGCTGTTGCTGCGCTGTTTGCTCCCTGGGAGGGTCTGAACACCTCTGTCAGTGGTTCAGTAAAGAGAGTTACCTTCGTTTTAAACGGTGTGCTGAGGTTTCAGGAACTAGAAAGTCAGCGGAGGAGCTACAGAGTTGAATAGCACCTAAGTCAGTCTTTGCAGCGCCAAAAGCTTTGTGCCTCAGCGTGAGGGGGCAGATTGACTCGCTCTTCCCAAGGGAAATGCTGACAAGAAGAGGAGCTGTGCCCTGGATAAGGAGGAGTTGCACAGCTTCTGAGGAGAGCTGCCAGGAAGGGGAGGGAGTTACCTAATTTCACACACTTCAGTCTGCAAGTGTAAGCCTTATTTTTTGCTTGATCTTAAATTGATGAGGGAGTCTAGGCAGGGGAATTTTTCTCCTACAAACAAGCAGCAGAAGACATTATTCAAGTAAGAACACTGACGGACTCCTAAAGTGCTTTAAAGCTTAGTGCAATGCAGGTAGACAAAGCAGTGCTGCTTTCCCGTGTGCTTGTGCTATCAGTCATCTGAAATCTGTAGGAAATCTGCTGTCTTTGTCTGAATTTTCATTGCAGGTCTTTGAATTTCTCATCCGGCTGCATTCAACTGAGGGATCTGTGGATGAAGAGGTCTACCCTTACATTCGTACTTTGCTGCACTTTGACACCCGGGAATTCCTTAATGTTCTTGCTCTGGTAAGAGATCGCTGATCTTCTCCAAGAGAAAAATGCAACAGCGGTTCTTCCATCATCTATGTCATGGTTGCATGATCTGCAAGATTCCTATTAAAAAGTTCATGCTTTAGCTAAACCAATAGTTACTGGCCTAACATGGGAATAGTTTTGATGTGGGTTCTGTAAGATATCAGAGGAGATTATAGCAGTCCTTTATGTCCTTATAAATGGATGAAAATGACATTATGCAGTGGAGACTGGTAACAAAGGTAAACAGGTAAAACAAGAAAAATATTGGTAAGGAGTGTTTTAGCACCTACATCTTTCTCCTGCATAAAGATTCATCTCTCTTCCTTTCCAAGTTTCTTGAATTTCCGCTGTCTATTTGAACCTGTTCCTTTTTACCTGAATATGTAAGAACCATTTTGGTAGATACAAAAGAGCAGATTGTATCTTGGAACCGGCTGCTTAGGTGATATGCTCAGAAAGGACTTAAAGCACTGTCAGCTTTGTGGTAGGGCTGCTTCTTTGTTTGCTTGTATTTCTGGGGTTGGCAGTGGAGAGCATTCTTCTCAAGGTGTCAGTGTTTTGCCTCATGCAGACTTTTGAAGACTTTAAGAATGACAAGCAAGCTGTGGAATATCAACAGAGAATCGTGGACATACTTCTGAAAGTGAGTGTGCCTAAATATATTAACCTCCGTGTTAACATCTGACTGATTATTTACAAGGCTGTGCAGTAAAGCCTGTAATTTGGATGAGGTGTTTCCAGTCCTGCCCTGGATGACGCCTCTGAGAAGTGGTGTGCTGGAGCATGGATTCACCTCAGCCAAGGCTGTCGGTTGGATATATGGAAGTGATGCTTCATGCACACTAAATACAGTGGCAGAGAGGTCTCCTTTTCTGTCTGTGATTTCACCTGGATTATTCTTTACTGTCAAATTTCTCTGCTCTGCTAAGTTTTTTTTTTCTTTTTATCTGCTTTTTATTGATTCCACTCCCTGATTCCTTTGGAGCAGCAAAAAAGGTCCCAGGAATCCTGTGCTTGGCAGGATGCCAGCGCTCTTCTGATAAAACCCTGCTCCCTGTATCTGTAAATGTGGCATTGGGGATGTAACATAGCCGGAATGACAGGCCTATCTTTAGTAAACGGGAGAGAAGAGGAATGTCAGAGTTAGCAGCCTGGTGCTCTAGAAATTTCTTGTCACCTGCAGACTGTGCTCCTTAACAATGAATGTTCTCATTAAAAGCTATTGCTGCCAAATGCCGTTTGCTTCCCCCTTCAAAGCTGTCAACATTAATGAGTGACTCCACTTGGAAGCTGTTTATGTATAAACATCTAAAGAGTGTTTCCCTGTCACCATCATCACTGATGGATGAGAGCAAAGGCACCAGGGAGTGAACTCGGTGATGGCGCTGCTGCATTAGGCTGGCTTGGAGGGGCTGAGCTGACGCCTCTGTGGGGGACCTGTTGTGAGCCTGCCAGAGCGGGACGCTGCTGTGAGGATGTTAGTTAGCCCTGTGCTGGCTTAAACCGTGCTTTTTTGCGTCTTTAACTGCTGTCAGCAGGAGGTGGCACACTGCAGCTGCTTTCTGGAGCTGCTGTGGAATGTCTTCCTGTGGCATGGTGCAGGCTGGACTGAGCTGTTCACAGTCCTGCTCTGTGCTGCTGGCCACGTAGCACATGTCCACCACAACAGAGTTCAACCCTGATCTTGGAGGGGAAAAAGGCGGGCAATTGTGAGAAGTGCTGTAGGATTAAATGCATCTACAGGCAAACATTTTGGTGTTATGAGAGCTGTGAGTCCTTTGGTCTGGAATCTGCTCTCCATTTGGATAAAAACTAAAAAAATCTTGGAGCTTTTTATTTACATTTATCATTGGCAAAAAAGACCACTTAAGAAATACCTGCACTTTTAAAATAGTTTGGTCAACATAGACGTTTTGCTTATGCTGACCTAAGCTTTGGCAAGTATCTCATCTTCTAGAAAGTCCCTGTGGTTGGCCTGCAGGCTCTGTAAGGTTGCTCTGTTTCAGAGGTACAGTATTTCACCTTCACATGGAGCGATGAGAACCCAGCTTGTGAAAAACAAAGCTGTGAATGAAACACTCATATTTTCTTAATGAGCTGTATTTTTAATACCATTAGTTAATGCCATTCTGACCAGGCTCCTGTATGAAGTAGCCTTTTTAAACAGAAAAAATAAAAAAGAATTACAGCATTAGCTGGTGTTTCATGCAGAGCCGTACTTAATTCCTTAACGTATCTTACCTGTCTGCCTCTGCTTGCATAAGGTGGCGATCAGCATCTCATGGGGATCTGAACTCTGGGTCACTGTAAGGAATCAGTCGTATCTCCCAAGCTGAGACTAATGAGGTTACGAACTGTGAGATGCTCCGTGTCTAGGCTTTGCTAGCATGCTTCTCAGATGTTGTCTGAGAGTTGTTGAGGTGAGGGATTTCCTCCCAACTAAACCCAGTGCTCTTAGAGGGGGACTCTCCAAACAGGGGCATTTCACTTTCCCTTACTGTTTGGGATTTTTTTAGAAGCATGAAACACCAAGTCAGAACACATCACACTATTTTTTTTTTTTTTTTTTTTTTTTTTTTTTATCAGAAAACCCAAAATCAAAAACACTCCACTTTTTTTTTTTTTTTTTTTTTTTTTTTTTTTTAATATGCCAGCCAGGTGACAAGCACTTGTCAGGTTTCCAATCCCTTTTGCAGTGACTCTTAGATATTCCAATTTTCTGTAATGTCAAGTCAAGGCTGCACAGCCACAAATTTCTCAAAATATTCATAGACTAACAGCGAATTTAATGTGAGAAAAGAAACTTCTCCCCAAACTTACAGTTGTTTCTTAGTCATTTGATCAGTTCTGCGTACGATGATTGAAGTGGTGAGTGCCTGGGGCTTGAAGTCAAATGTTTGGTTTTTTCCTCCTAGAATTAGTAATTTTTTCTTTTTTCCTCATGTGACAACACTTCTCTGCTCAGAAGCTCTGTTACATGTCCAGTGATCAGCACAGACGACAGAGATGGAGATAAATGTGGGTTTGGAGCCCTTCACACATGAAAATCAGGGACATGCAAGAATACTTGCCTTGAGTATACAGCAGAGAGGTTGAGCCTCTTCAGCTTTAGGACAGAGGTGATTTAGTAAGGGCGCATCCACTGTCTGTGTCTTCAGGTGACACAGTTGAATGCCATGGAAGGTGGCTTATCTCTTGACCATCGGGCTGGGGTAGGAGACATGATGTCTGTACATGGATTTCCTATTGCATGTGTCCCGTTTGCTTTCCCAAAGGCAGCTGCAGAATCAGTCCCTTCTGGTTTTATTTTTCCCTTTTCTCAGGTCATGGTAGAGAATTCTGACTTCACCCCATCGCAGGTTGGCTGTCTCTTTACCTTCCTTGCCCGACAGCTCGCCAAGCCCAACAACACATTGTTTGTGAACAGGACACTTTTTGACCAGGCAAGTATTCCTTTGTGAGAGGTGAAAAATAGTCCAAACAGGGTTGCAGCACTGCAGAAAGTGTGGCTAGTGCTGTTGACCAAAGCAATTCTGGAAGTACTAGTGCATTATAAAACAGGTAGTGTCTTGCTGGGACTTTGTTGTGGTTTCAAAGAAGCAGAGTAGGAGAGACCACAGAAGCACAGTGAGCTCCATATTTCAGCTTGCTTGCTGCAACTGTGTGAGAAATAGAGCCAGGTCCTAGGAGATGGAACAGCTTCCACTCCTCTTTGTGGAATGGCAGGCTCCTGTGGGCACTGGTCAGGAGAGGGAAAGCAGAGGCCCATAAGGGCAGAAACTAAGCTGTTTAAGCCCCAGCAAGCATTTTGGTGGCTCTGTTGTCGCTTGTTATGCATATGAAGATGCCCCGGTAAGGAAATAAGGGGTGGTGACTAATGACTCCAGCAAGCTTATAGAGCTTGTGTATGTAGCTGGTAATTTCTAGTTCATGTGGCCCCCGTCCTTCTCTGCAGTTTGAAATAGGCTGATATGCACCAGTGCATGCCTGAGGCTTGCATGGGTTAAGTTTATATCCCAGCTTAAGTCCCAGAAATTCCTGGGACTGAGGAGGAGGCTTTAATGGCTACAGCAGTTGCACTTCTATGAAAAATGGATATATGAACATTAATAAAAAATGAGTTAGAAAATATGTCTTTTGTCATAATTTAAGACCAAAGAACTCTGTGGAGGCTAAATGGATTTGGATTAAACACTTTAATTACACATATATTAAATTTTATGAATTACATGGTTTCCTGCTTTTCTGGAAGAGGTGTCGCAGTCCAGGACAGAAGTCGGAAGGGTCAGTGTAGTGGTTCGAGCCGCTTGGTGTGTATTTCAAGGCAGGGTCATGGAGTCCCTGAGTTCTTCTGTATTCTCTGTGTTCCCTGAAGTTTGGTTCTAGGTCCTGGTGCAGAGTCACAGGTTTCCCTCCCTGGAGTCTTTCAGCAGTTCTTGGTTACTCCAGTACTCCTAGGTGACCTTAGTTACAGGACCAAGTAGAGAGTACCTCACGGGTGAACCGTATATTCGGATTGCACCGTTGTGTTACGATTTGCTGGTGCCACCGTTGGTACTCACAGTCTGCTTGTTAGATTTATGGTGACAGCTATGCTAACTGGGCCTAGCTCGTACTGACTTCTGCACCCTTGCACAGGTCCTTGAATTTCTGTGCAGTCCAGATGATGACTCCCGCCATTCGGAGAGGCAACAGGTAATAGAAACACTTCTTTAAGCAGCAGGTATGAGCAGAGTTTGCCCTTGTTGGGACGCGGGCTGGCTGAAGGTGGTACACCAGAGCAGACACCTAGTGTGGGAATGGTGGCCAGCGCGGAAGAACTGGGCAGTGCTGCGCACAGCAAGAGTGAAGGAGGATCCTCCCCCAGCATTGCCCACAGGAGAGGTTTGACGGCAGTAAGAACAGTGGCAGGAAAAGTCCTGGATAACTGCATGACCTTCATAATTAATGGACAAATAATTAAAAAAAAAATCGGTAAAATAAACCCTGTGTTAATATAAAGTTTAATGGAGCAGGAGCAGTGTATGTTTAATGGCACTGGCTGTCCAGCTTCCACTGCAATAGAAATAACTGGTCTTTAATATCTGCAGGTCCTTTTAGAATTGCTTCAGGCAGGAGGGATAGTACAGTTTGAAGAGAGCCGTCTTATCCAAATGGCAGAAAAAGCAGAATTGTAAGTTGCCATGTACAATATATAAATACTGCCTTTAAATCCAAAGCTTTTTCCCTGCACATTCTTGTTTCTACTTTGCAGCTGTGTTTGGGATTATTTTCCCTATGCAATCACATATGCTTTATTTAATATATTCATAGTTAGTCTGTCTCAGTCTGTCTTTCTTATGTCTACTGGGGGTTCTTACAGAAAGCATTGTTAAGATGAGAGGGATAGAGCTGTGGGAACCCTTCAGCACGAAACCCTGTGGGGCTTGATGAGTTTTGGCATTTCCTATCCTAGAGCCTGGGCTTTGCTCAAAGGTATAGTTGTATATTTGAAGGCTCTACCACTGACAGATGGAGATGACTCGTTGGGGTGAGACCCACAGGTGGATTTAAAAGCACGAGGGGGTCTGGAGCCACCCCCATGGTACTCATTTTAGAATTGAGTAGGAGACATAAACGCAGTGTCTAGAAAGACTAAAAATTTCCAGCATCTCCTTTAGATGCTTTACACTTCCAGAAAGAGTTGGTCATGCCTGAACAGAGTCTGTCAGGGAGGGACATCTTCATCAAGTCTTGAATTTGGGTGTTACATGAATTAATCCAACTTACTACAACGGACCAGAGGGGTAGGAGTGCAGTAGTGGGGCATGCTGTGCCTACTTTCTTGCATGTCCTAGAAGGAGTTACTCAACCAAATTTTTCAGACTCAAGAAATGCATTTTTTTCCCTTGCTTCAGAGTGTTTGACTGTCACCACCAGCTCAGCCACTTCTATCACAGCTCAAAGACCTACAGTGTAATGTTATTTAGCAGACTTTTCATTTGTTTTCCCTCAGTTTCATCTGTTTTTATCTAAAGTCTCAAAATATTTAAGATGTTTATTAAAATTTGAAGTTAGGAAACTGTGTCATAACACATTGAGTCATGTACAGTGTATTTCTTCAAATTAGTATTGCGGATTGGCCTAGCTTAGGGCTGAGCATTACGGAAATAAAGATGAGCATCTATGAACAGCAGAACTTGTGAAACCTGATTTCTTTAAGGGCTTTTGTCCTCTGTCCTTGCCTCTCACCTTAGTAACTCCAGTTTTCTTTGTTCTGTATGATAACTTCCCAAAAGGGGCAGGCTGGTAGGCTGATTGGCCTGTGGCTGATACCAAATAGCATATACAAACTGGAGCCACTCAGCATGCATGCTGAAAACCTTAATGCAGGGTACTTCCAAATGCTTTTTGTAAAACAAGGTATTTTATTTGTATTTTCTTTTGAGTGCTGCCAAACTGTGCTGGGTCTGAGCTACCAACTTCTAGTCTGCTCTCAGCTGAGTGTGTTTTTACTAACATAGAAAGTATTTCTCATTTTAGCTATCAGATTTGCGAGTTCATGTACGAACGAGAGCTTCGATATGACAAAATAATTGGCTGTTACCTGCGTGATCCAGTGAGAAAGGTGAGTAAATCTGGTGCTTCTGGCCTTTCTTCTTTGTAGTAGCAGCCTGTCCTGCTGGCCAGAGCCTGAATGGGCACAGCATCCCTGCTCTTCTGTTGTACTTCTCTATCTTAAAGTGTCGTCCTTTACAGCTGAATTTTCTTAGTTATAGTCAAGGCTTTTTGTGTTTGTGTGTTGGAAATGAGTTGATTTTTTTTTAAAGCTTCAGGAGTTTTTGGTTTCTTTTTTAAGTTTAAACAATGCTAATACATAAAACATTGAGTGCAAGGTGAGATTTATTGCTAACTGCAATACTGCTTTGTTTCTGCCACCAGTCCCCTCTTTTCTCCCTCTGGACAGAGTCTCTGTGCCCTTACTCTCTCTTTGCAATTAGCTTCTCTGTGTCTGTAAGTTGCGTATCTGCCAGTTTTGGAGGTACTCTCTTCCCTGCCACTGACAGAAGTTGGGAGGAGAGTCTGGCAAATTTGATTGCGCCAGCTCCTTGTGAAATAACTATGCTGAAAGTTATGTGGGTGAAGGAGTCAGAAGAGAGGAGTGGTGATAGTGAGATGGTCAAAAAATATGGTACAGGAGAGCATCTGAGCTGGGGACAGTGCAGGAGAGCCTGGGGGAAAGGCTCATGTTGAAGAGGAATGCTGGGAAAACTGACCTACCCTCTGGTAGAGCGCTCTTTTCTCTGCCTGTGCTCCTAGCTAAAGAGTGATGTCCTGTCCTTTTCGCCTGTGAGCAAGAGAGGGACATTTCTAACAGTGGAAGAACAATTCTCTTTGACCTCAGTGCTTAACACATTCAGCATCAATTCTGTTCCTCTTGGCTTCCCCTGCTCCCCTGCCCCCCCCCCCAGCAGTTCTTCAGGAATTATTTAAGGACATGTGATCTCACCTGCAGATAACTTATCCTGACTTGCTAAGAGAGGACTAGCCCTGAGGTCATCCCAAGACTGTTTGAAATGCTCTCCCTTGCCAGAATCTAACGCTGTTAGCAGTGCTGCAGAACGTACTATACCACTTACGATTTTATGCCTTACAGGAAGAAGTTTTCAACTATATTCACAACATCCTGTCCATGCCTGGCTACAGCGCTGAAGAGAAGCAGTCAGTGTGGCAGAAAGCTTTGGAACATATAGAGGTACAGTGCATCCTAAACTGTGGTACCTGAGCTACTGCTGGCTCCTGTGGGATCTGCCTAGTGCTGTTCTGTAAGCAAAGCATCGCAATACCGAATCACAACTGTTCAGGAAGCTTTGACTTTTAAGATTTAGTGGTCTCATACATTAATAGAAGTGCATCTCTTAGATTCAGGCAGGCTTCCTTGGTTTCCTGGTTTCAAGTATTACTTTTCAGATAATGGGACCTTACCAGGGGATGACGGCTAGTGAGTGCTGAGCAGCAGGGAAGGGATCCATTAGCAAGTCTTTCATCTCCTGAGCGTGCAGCAGCAAGAAGGTCAGGATATTGACATCACTGACCTTGCAGTCTGTGGTACCCTACAACCATAATAGCATTCAACCTTGGTACCCTGGCTCTTCTAACCTGTGGGAAGATGGGGTCGTGACTTCTACTGTAAGACACAGGCTCTTGCTAGACTTCTCTAGCTAATAATTTTCTCCATCTCTTCAATCTCTCTCTGCTTCAGGGGAAGGAGATGTGTCTAAAATAATTGTCTGGTTGGTAGACATGGGGAATCTATAAAATCTCTAGTTCTTATAAGGTGGTGTCAGTCCCCTCCAGGGTGATCTGGAGATAAGCCAAGAAAATGTCTATAAAACAAGAAAATGTCTATAAAACAAAACATGCAGTTGCCCAGACTACTTAGCACAAAATGGCCACAGAAGTCTATATCCTGTGAGGTGGACAAAAAAGTACTAGGTACTTTTGAAAGATACAGAATGCTTTTAGTCTCTACCAGCATCTGCAGGTAGTGCATGACTAATGAGAAAATGGACCAAGAGGAAAAATGATTCAAAAGACAACAAACAAATCCTGTGAATTCAGCTGTATGACATGCAGCTCGCTGAGCTCGCACCCACTCTCCAGATGTGCTTTCAGAGCCTATGGGAATTGATCTGCGGAGAAGGACCTGGGAGTCCTGGCAGATGACAAATTAACCCTGAGCCAGCAATGTGTCCTTGTGGCTGGGAAGGCCAATGGCACCCTGGGGTGCATTAAGAAGAGCGTGGCCAGCAGGTCGAGGGCGGTTTTCCTCCCTCTCTACTCTGCCCTGGTGAGGCCCCATCTGCAGTCCTATGTCCAGGTCTGGGCTGCCCAGTTCAAGACAGACAAGGGAGGGAGGGAGTCCAGCAGATGCTACAAAGATGCTGAGGGGACTGGAGCGTCTGTCCTGTAGAGAAGGGCTGAGGTAGCTGGGACTGTTCAGCCTGAGGGAGAGAAGACTGAGAGGGGACCTTATCGATGCTTATCAGTATCTCAAAGGCAAGTGTCAAGAGGATGGGGTCACATTCTTTTCCATGGTGCCCAGAGACAGGACAAGGGGCAACGGACACAAACTGGAACACGGGAAGTTCTGTCTGAACATGAGGAAAAACTTCTTTCCTGTAAGGGTGGCAGAGCCCTGGTGCAGACCTGCCCAGAGAGGTGTGGGGTCTCCTTCTCTGGAGATGCTCAAACCTGCCCAGACAGGGGGAGCAGGCTGTGCAGCCTGCTCTGGTGACCCTGCTCTGGCAGGGGTTGGGCTGGATGGTCTCCTGAGGTCCCTGCCAGCCCCTGCCAGTCTGTGATTCTGTGTGTGTTGGTGGTGATGGTTGTGCTGTGGCTGAGCAGGCCTGGCTCATTACTACCTTACCAGAGCAGCTGTGGTTCCACGCTGGACTTTCCAAGTTGAGTAAACTGCTGTCTGCTGTGCTGCGTCCTTGTGTCTGCTTTGTTGCTCTCCCACTGCATCCTTGTCACTGCTTGTATTGGTATATACAGCCCAAGTTGTTTGGCATGATGAGTGAGTCTGTCTCCCTCTGTAAGCCGTATTTTGTGTCTTTGTCAGACCACAGGTAGGTCTCCTTGCTGGGTCTCTTCAGCCTGAGGCCTTTACAATTGCTGTTCCATGCTTGGGTGTCCCAGCGTGGCCAGCAGGTCGAGGGAGGTGATTCTGCCTCTCTGCTCTTGTGAGACCTCACCTGGAATACTGTGTTCAGCTCTGGAGCCCTCAGCACAAGAAGGACATGGAGCTGTTGGAGCGGGTCCAGAGGAGGCTACAAGAATGATCCGAGGGCTGGAGCAGCTCTGCTGTGAGGACAGGCTGAGAGAGTTGGGCTTGTTCAGCCTGGAGAAGAGAAGGCTGTGGGGAGACCTGATTGCAGCCTTTCAGTACTTACAGGGGGCCTATAGGAAAGAGGGGGAGAATCTGTTCAGTAGGGACAGCGGTGATAGGACAAGGGGTAATGGTTTTAAACTGAAACAGGGTAGGTTTAGATTAGATGTAAGGAAGAAATTCTTTACAATGAGGGTGGTGAAGCACTGGAACGGGTTGCCCAGAGAGGTGGTGGAGGCCCCATCCCTGGAAACATTCAAGGCCAGGTCGGACGGGGCTCTGAGCAACCTGATCTGGGTAATGGTGTCCCTGCTCACTGCAGGGGGTTGGACTAGATGGGCTCTGGGTGTCCCTTCCAACCCAAAACATTCTATGATTCTATGGGTTGCCCTTCTTGATGTTTCTTATTGGGTTGTTCCAGTTTTGATAAGCTTGTCATAGGCTAAGACTGCCAGCTTTTTATATTGAGCTGTTCAGTTTTGTTTTCTCAGTTTGGAGCCACTTCTTTATTATTGTACAGTGTCAAAAGTGTCCAGTGAGCAGAAAACATTCCTCTCAAATTGTTCATGGCCATCTTTAAAAACAGGGTTTCTTGACTGTTCCATCAGTCTTGTAGATAACAGCCAGCTGCTTTTACCTATGCTTTTTGCAGCTTCCTCCAAAAAGCTGCCGGGCAGATGATCTGGTTCTGTTGGTCACCTTTCTTGGGTGCTGTCATCAAAATCAACTGCCTGTTTCCTGTCGGCATCTTTTATTGCCCATGATCGGTGAACACTATACACAATTTCATATGGCTTAGCATTACTGGCTGCTGTGGGCTTCTGTTCTTTTCTGTTGTATTAATCCTGCTCTGACACATTTGTAAGACTTAAAATAGTAGATAACATTTTACTAGGGTGGTGCTGTGGTTTCAGGTCTTTGAACAACTGTTTGAACATCTGCTGAGGTAGGAAAGAAGCAAACCAGCCTCTTCAGTTGAAACTATCAGTGTCTAGAGAGCGTACGACAGAAAGTGGGGCTTGTGATCAGTGCCACTTCTTTTCTCCATCATCCTGCATAGCTGTTGTTCCTTGATGTTTGTCTTGAAAATAAAGCCTAAGTCTTCTCTTCAATCATAGTGCTGTTTGTGATGGTCACTTTCTGTCCTCAGGCCCACCTGCCTTGTGTCAGTACCGCCTCCTCAAGGGCTGTCTTGCAAATTGTTCAAACTTGGGAGAGGCTGAAAACCCAAGGCCAAAACCTTTTGCTTGGGGATAAGCTGTGAAGGTCATACAGATTCGAGAGCTGCAGCCAGTTACAGGGAGGCTGGGCCACCTCCCTCCAGCCAGTCAGTCTGCTCTTCAGCAGTCCTGGAGACTCTCAGAGAGGGTTTTTCCAGAGAGAGAAACAAATCAAGGCAGTCACGCTACATCCCTTCAGCGTTCCTCTGCACTCCTGTGGTTAAGACCTTCTGGGTCCTTTGGATTGCCTGGGCTTGTGAGATGAAGGGGTTGTGCTCCTGGGTGCTGGGGAAGCAACCAAGAGCTGTGGCTCGTGCAGCAAAGCTGGGGGCGGGGCGAATACCGTGGAGCTGTTTTATGTAGAATATGGTAGGCAAATTTTGCTTTGGAAACCTCACAAAGTGCATCCTGTATGACAGCTGCTCTTTAAAGAGCTTGTGGAGTAGTGACACTCTTCCTTGTTGCTTCCTTTCTTCCCTTCACCCTGCTCTGTTGCTGGCATTGGCTGAATTTGATGGCTGCTACATCTCTCTGGAGACCAAGCTTGTGCTAAATAACTTTTTCAGGTTTCTGGGTTTTTTTTCTGGATGTATTTTTATGAAATTTTTCTTTCTTTACCACTATAAAAGTTGGTTTTGTTTAGCAAAGCAATGTTTTCTCCTTTGTAGGCTTAGCAGGGGCTTTTGGGAAGGGTTGCCAGGTACCAAGTATTGGTTTGAAGCAGTTGCTTCTCATTTACTTGGAAGCATGGATGCCGTTAGGAGCAAAAAACTCATGTTCTGGCTCGTGTAAGTTGTGTGATATAAAGCCTCTTCGATCAAGCTTGACAGAAGGCAAATCCACAGGCATCTGAAAGATTTTTTTTTTTTCCTTTTATTACATTAAAATTGTTTAGGATTTTTCCACGTTTGGACAGGTATCAGTTACAGTTAACAGTTGCAGGAAACCTGCTTTTAAACCTCTGGCTCAGTTCAGTTCAAGCCAGTTAAACACTGTTTCCATTTGACTGAGAAATTCCCTAGGGTCAGCAGAGGGCTTTGTTTCCTTTCTACTGCTGGCTCCTAGTTGGCACTAGGAATGTCTTGTTGGCAAGGGGTAAAAGGCAGTTGTCAGAAAACCTGATGAATAATTTCCTCACGTTAGGAATGAGATGTGGCTTCGTTCTCACAAGGCCTGTTGTCTAGTAAAATCATAGACTTCCAAAAATGCCTTTTTACAAACTACTCTCCCTTGTAGTTTTTTTCAAAATCACTTTTTGCGCGATGGTATTCATCATTTTACAGCTTTCATCTAGGCAAAGATGCAGTTACAATACGAATGGACTCGATGATACTGCATAAATATATTGCCTATGAAATTAAAAGTAATTATTTTTGTTGTGTTTCCTTCTCCAAAGGAGTTGCTGTTGCTGAGCCCATGTAAAGCAGCCGACTTGGTAGCCATTCACTTCAGTGAGCAGATTGAGAGCATCATTACAAACCTTCAGGTGAAGTGTCAAACTTCATTGACGTTGGTGCTTCTTTACAGTGGGGTGGCTATTCGTGTAAGAAATGATTGCTAAGAGTAATGGTAAGTTGCCACTCTGTCATAAACAGACAAAAAATAGCTTCATAGCTACTTAGCTGCAGGGATTGCTACATTTAAATTATTTGGCCTGTTTGTAGAGTTCTGGCCAAATGATAGAGTTCTTTTCCGTGGAGCCCAGAGACAGGACAAGGGGCAATGGGCACAAGCTGGAACATGGGAAATTCCATCTGAACATGAGCAAAAACTTCTTTCCTGTGAGGGTGGCAGAGCCCTGGCCCAGGCTGCCCAGAGGTGTGGGGTCTCCTCTGGAGATATTCAAACCCGCCCAGATGCGTTCCTGTGCAGCCGGCGCTGGGTGACCCTGCTCTAGCAGGGTTGGGCTGGATGGTCTCCTGAGGTCCCTGCCAGTCTGTGATAAAAATGGACGAGCTCCGAGCTGCTAGTTGCATCACTTATTTGTGCAGTTTTTAGTTTGGAGTTCAGTGTGGCTTGCACTCACACGTCAGAGCGAGCTGTTGTCAGCAAATGTATCCTCTGAGTGTTTATGCAAGACAAATGCCTAAACTTCTTCAGCTGGCACCAGCTGTGAACAGTGTTTTCTCCAATGGATATAGTTCAGGATCAGGTTTATAGAATGATTTAAGGTAGTAATACCCTGTCTCCCCTGTTGTACAGGACCAGTTCTTACTTTTCCAGTTTCTGAGGAGTCTCCTTGATCCGAGGTATGTAAGAAAATTGGACTGTTTACAAACTACAGCTTGAGAAAACGGGTTAAAAGAAATTCCTTTGAAACACCGTATCAACAGACAGCCTACAGCCAGGATCAGGACTTAGAAAAGGTGACTAGCTCTTCAAACTGCCCGAAGCGGCAAAGGATAGCCCAGGAAGAAGAGTGTTTTGGGGAGTATCCTTCAGCAGAGCCCTTGCCAGCTTCCTCGCTGGGCAGTGGTGTGGGTTCTAGTACATGCCACGCGACACCTCCCCCGCGCTGGTGAGAGTTTGGGTGTTGCTGTAACAGCTTCTCTGGGAAGGCTGTGAAATGGTTACCCCCTGACTGAAACTGCCGTTTCTCTTCCCAGAAATGGCAGTTTCTGCTCTTAACCCACCAATTTGATTACTTGACCAAGGTGCCCAAGTTTAACATAAATAGAAAAGCGTTTTGGTCCGTTGGCATTTTTAATTTCTATCGTATTTTAGAATTGCTGCCATATTTCACTGCAAACTTCACTTTAACTACTTGCTTGCTCCATCTGCTCCCGTTCTTGCAGTATTTCAGCACTGAGTGTTCTCTTTCTGTTGAATCAGTTTGAAATCCTACAAGACCTTGATTTCATTTATCTATTTTTGTAAGACATTTATATAGGCACAGCTCCAATTGCCTTCAAGAAATTGTTAATGCAATTGAAGGAGAGATCTTATTTTGTCAATTAACTACAAATTAATTGTGCTTTATGGCAAGGAGGAGGAGGAAAAGGTAATATTACCTAAGTTCAAGTGTCAGTGTTTGAGTTCTTGAAGCATGCTTTGGAAGCTAGGACCTGGCATTAATTACTCTTTGGGGTTTTTTGGATGTAAACTACAAAAAAAAGACACGGTTATTTCCTGAGTTTTACAGCCATGTTTGTATGGAAGGTGTTAACTTCCACTCCTATTGTTTTCTTAGAAGTCAAAATAAAATCAGAATTTTGCCAAAAAAATATCTTGGTTGGGTTTTATAGGATAGAAATTAGATTATTTTGTTAATGAATTAATAATTTTTTTAAAAAATGAATAGTTAAGCAGAAATGGTACCCATCTGGATGTTAAGTAGGACTTTGTTTATGCTGTGATATCACTTGTGGCAAGTGTGACCCAATGAAGGTAGTAATTAACCTGGATTTTAATCTTATGCATAGAGTGGATTTCATAATCTCTGAGTAATAAACATATCTAATTTAACTCTACCATAATTAGAGCTAAATACAACCATTTCTCCTGTAGTTATCTTCTAATCAAAAGCAACACGTGATATGTTCACACTAGCAATCAGATACTTTCTGTGTCTGATCTCTCAAAAGATCTCTGCTTGGAAAAGCAAGGTGCATTAGGCCACGTGGCTTGTCTTGATGTGCCCTGTGTATCTTAGGAAAGTTTATGAACAGTTCCTTTTCCCTTTGTGTTTCAAAGCCCACTAATTCTCTGCACTGTTCGGCACCCCAGGTAACGGAGGTGAACCACATACTGACTTGGTTGTAGCTGCCAGAATACTTAATAAGCAAAGATAAGTAGGACAGATAGAAAAATGAACAAAATACTCTAAATACTTCAGATTCACATGTGGCAGTGACTGCCCATAAGGCAGAAGGTCTGGAAGCCCAAGGTTTAACCTATTGTTATTAAACTGTCATCAGTAAGAAGTGTTCTGTAGAGATCCTAGATTGCTGGAGGGTTTTTTGTTTGTTTGTTTTTAATAACACTCAAGGTCCTGTGGTCTGTTTTCAGTGCTGCGAGGCTGTCTGCTTCTAAGACCTATTGACGTGAGCTGAGCTGTATTCTGAGAGAGGAGGGGCAGGAGGGAGAAATCTTGCTGTGCAAGACCTAGTCTGTAGATATACCTATACTTTGTCACATAAAATAGTGATTAGGTGGTTCTGAAAACATCTCTTTCCAGTCAAGCTAAATGTTTATATGCTTTTTTGAGCAAAAGTCTTATTAAAGACTCTTAGAGCAGTAAATGAGCTTTTAATGTCTCAAATACGAACGATTGCTTGATCATATGGGGGACAAGACTCATCACGCTAGTAAAACTATCCTAGTTGGTGGAATTGCATTAGGGATTAATTTGGCCCATTTAATTTAGCTAGAGATTTATTTTAAAGGAGGTGGAAGGGGGGAAGGGAGGAAACAGGGTTAACAGAAATTGCCTGGGGAAATTAAAACCAAATGTCCGTATGTTTATATCTTTTAAGTAGCCACAGAAAACGGAGAATGTAGTGCATGTTGCTCAGCTCATTAATCATAGGCTTTGCTACATTTCCATTTTAAACACTTAGGTGTGTTTTCCTCTAAAAAAAGCAATGCAGTGAAGCATGTCTATTTGCAGTATGCATTTGTGTATTATAGCAACAACATTAACTTATTTAGCAACACAGTGTTCCGGGTCTATTACTAACAGCCAGCTACACTTCTAGGTTCTGTTGCAGTGGCTCTTCTCACCGACCAGCTATCCGTGACACTTGCAGGGCTCACTTGTGCCAGATTTTTTGAGAAACTAGTGATTATCTCTTCCTTTTAGGAAAGAGCACGTGGCATATGGCAGGGGAGATATTTGGCACGTTTATGTTGAAAATGAACATAATCACATTGAGCTGAGCAGGACCTGCAAGTCTGAAGACTGTTGCTTAGTTTTTAACATTATCAAAATCCAGCTTTCTTTCCATTCTCTGTTCTCTGCGTTCCTTGAGTGAAACGGTTAAGAAAAAGGTCAGGTTGCTCATGAAGTCATGAATAACTGCTGCCAGACTTATTTCCAGACTAGAAGATTGTTCTCGTACTACACATGTATGATTGCCACTTTTCCCATTTTTGGTAGACAGAGAACATTTTAGATAGAAAGTGCTGCTTTAGTCTAGTCACAAAAAGAGTAGAACACTCACTCCCTTACAGGCGCTGGGGATGTTTATAGGGAGTGTGCTATGGGCGGAGTGGGTGGTGAATGCAGGTGGCCAGAGTTTAGGGTGGTTCTTCAGTCCTCCAAAAGTCTGTTCTTTCTTTGATGTCAGAACACAATAGTTTGGATAGTAGTTTTTGTCCACCTGTGTCCATACTTTGGGCACTGTGATCAGTGCCTGCCTGAGGCTTTCATTCCTGGGCAAATATCATTTATAACCAAGTGACTGACATTTTGTAATCACAGTCAGCTTCTCTTGGCTTGCTAGGGGCACAGCGTTCTCCTGGCGTTTCTTGGATGATAATAATCCCGTTAGCTCTTGCAGCTCCCAGGAAATACAGGATCATATTGTATATGAGACATTTTCCCATCCCATGGCTGTGGGGTTTCACATCAATGCATCATCTCCTGATTAGGAATTCCTGTTTAGAAAGGTAACAGAACTAAATACATACCTTGACCTGTTTCCTTTCCTAGCAGGATCTTCAGAATGGGTGTGAGAGCCCTGTTTGCTAGACAGGATAAACTTCTGCTGTGTCTCTACACCACGTACCAATCCTAGAACTGCCACATGGAGTTTCACCTGCAGTGGTGGTGAACTGCTGTTTATTTTGAAGGGTCGCAGGTGCTATGTTTGTTTCTAGGGAAGTATCACCCTTTCCACCCTAACTCCTTGAAATCTCTTGCTTCATGTTGCTCTTTTTAAAAACAAGAACAGTAGAAAACAGTCAGGTCACAGGGACAGTCCTGGGCACTGCATGCAATTCTGTTCTGAGTTGTTTTTGTTCTTTGTTATTGTTTGTAATTTAGGAGTTTACTTAAAAATAAGACAAGGGATTAGCAAATGGCCACTGCATGAACCACTGCAGTGCCAGCAGCTGCTGCTGGAAAGGAACTGGAGAAATCCTTTGTACAGGGACATCTTTATTAAATGAGCACTCTGAGCTTTACCTGCAGAAATTACCTCAGCTAGAATCAGAAGGGAAGCCCTCGTTTGGCCTCCTGACAGGCTCGGGCCAGGCAGCATTCTCCACAGCCCTTCCCAGAAGAGAAGAGTGTCAGGGCTGCACTGCAGAGTGCCTGACCATCATGGCAGTGTTGCTTGTGACGGGTCAGAGGGGGTCAGGGAGGTAAGAAGGGCCAGAAGCACAGCAGAGGCTGGAGAGTTCACCTCCCTGTGTGGATTGAGCAGATCCCCCCCTGGGAGATGACGCAGATGTCTTTAGTTCCAGCTGAATATAGTTCTGTAGTGCAGCTCGTTGCAAAACCCTTGAGAGAGGATGCAGCCTTTGGCTGGACTATATGCAGGGTCTGGGTCAAAACCTTACACTTTGCGATCTGCTCTACCAGTGACCATAAAGCACATAGAGATATTGCCTCCGCAAGAGCAAAACCCACTTCACCAGTTTTGTTCTGAGAAGAGGAACTAAATAAAATTGGGGATGTTTCCTTAAAAGAAACATGAAGTTCTATCTCAATGAGGTAGATAAAAGAGATCTTATTCTAGCAGACAAACATTAAAAAGTGATAAAGCAGATCAAAGAAGAATCTCAGGAACAATAAGCAAAAAGCAACACAATATTTCTTCAAAAAACATAGGTCTATAGGACCAATAGATGATCAGCATCTAAAAAGATCACTCAGACCATAACATTTCCCTGAAGAAATTAGGTGAGTTCTTTGTACCTCTTTGCCATAGATTGCTGAAGAGGTGTCTGCTGGGATCTTTCTTCACAGGAGTCTTTGATAGTCTAATTTATACTGAGGTATCAGCAGGATGTTGTGGAACAAATGGAATGCCTACTAACAGACCTCCAGCACCAGTAACTAGTAGAAACAGCATAATTTTTCTTTTAAAACCAGATTTTTTATTTCTGTATTAAGGATAAAAGACAACACACAATTGAATAAACTAGTCTTTCCAGACAAACTTCTGGGCTAGAATTTGACCTGAGTCTCCTGTGCCTTTTTTATTCCAGAGAAGGCATTAACCAAGACCTGATACACTTACCGCCCTGCATCACCGAGCAGTTCATTGAGCTGTTGTGTCAGTACAGCCCAGACCAGGTTTTGGAGACGCTTAAAGTTCTGGAATACTGCAGACTGGAAGAAACCATCCAGGTAGGAAAGACGTGTATAAGGACAGGGGCTAGGGGAAGTTCAAATCAGCTCCTACCTCTTGAAAGTACTGTAAAAGTACTGTAGCCTACATTGTGGATTGGTTCCTGGATACTCCAGTCCATTTCTAGCACTGTGTGTCCCCTCGAGCTGCTAACCTCCTCTCCTGCAGCATGGTTAGCTCTATTTAATATACTGATTCTGAATTTAGTCTCAGGACTAATAAGAAAAAGGCTGTTAGTACACTGAAGCTACTGAGTAACTGCGGAACAAAGATTGGCTGTGTTAATGTTGATTAATTTGTTGAAGGTGTATGAAATCCTGGGCCTGGGATCTTTGGAAAGCAACACTGCCAAAATTTGACTAGTGTTGAGAGTGCGACTATTTCTTCCCTTGATGAAAATTTTAACAATAATCTGTCCTTGATCTCGATTTACAGTTTTGGTTTGCTGCTTTTTGTTTTAAAGATTTTAATGCTGGTAATGGAAATAGTGCCAGCTGAGAAATAACCGCAGCATAGCCAGTGGGGGGGGGAAGCAGGAGTGCTCAGACTGGGTAACGTGCCTGTGAACACACATGGAGACACAATCCTTTCTGACCATCTGGTCATCATTGTCTTGTGGAGTAAACAAACACTAGCAGATTTCTTAAGATAGACATTTACCTTTACCTTTTTTTTTCTCCTTTTAACTCAGATAACCCAGAAACATCAGCTCCATGAAGCTTCTTCGTATTTACTGGAGAAGAAGGGAGATATCAATGGTGCCTTTCTGGTTATGCTTGAGGTACAGGACAGTGAAATCCTGCATGTGGCATTTTTGCCATGCCGTGATGGCCTGTGCTAAGGGTTGATATGGTCATTGCTTCTCTGTTTGTTTCCCACTAGAATCCATGGGAGCATTTACCTTCTGTCAAATAACAATGTCAAGTTGTTTGCAGACTCAGTAGACCAGTATATTTTTCTGGCGTGTTTTGAAGACTGTCTTCAAAACTATCTAGTAGATAATCTAGTAGATACTAGATGCTGAAATTTGTTTTTCTTAATCCAAAATCATCTTTCAGCTCTTGTTTTCCATATTTGGAAAGATGTTTATGCTATGTTAGTCATTTTGGGAAGAAAATGAGAATGAGCCTTTGCAACCATAGCTTTTATAAACACTTCTATTGAGATTCTGCAAATTTACTGTTCTGAGTTCTCTCTTTTGTTTCAGCGATTGCAGAGCAAGTTGCTGATGCTCACGCAGGATGATGAAAGTAAGTGTCACCACGTTAAGTTCCATTTTCTATTAAAAAGAGATAAAGACAAAAATGTGAAGTGCATGTGGCTGACACCTGGCATAATGAGATCCTTTTTCAGGTCTCTAGGTATTGGGGTGATGTTTTTTTAATTCATATTCCCATGGCTGTGGTAGCTATTCTGATGACACTTCCTGCTGTTACTATGATCTCGCTAGAGGCCTAGAACAAGCTGACACGGACGCAGTTTTGTGCATGCGGTCAGCTGCCCTTTAGCTTTTTAGATTGTGACTGGCACTCTTGCTGGCTTACCAGGCACATTTCCTATGTTAGAATCCATTCAGACTCATCGCTGAGTTAGCAGGCATCATCTGTGATAATCTGTGAAGGAGCTTTTTTTGAAGAAAACTTCTTGGAAAAATAAGAATGTTCAGCCTACAGAAAATGAGTTTGTGCACAGGTGCACTCTTCGCTAGCCCCAGGGTTCATGGGCACCTAATTAAATGCAGTACTCATATTTGTTACTTAATTGTATCCTAAACCACAGCTGAGATCTTCCTCATTCAATTACATGAAATGTTTTATATGCCCAATTTATTGTGCTATTTGGGAAAAGTGCCAAAAATCAGGACCTGTCTTTATAATTTAGTAGCTCACTGTAGTGAACAGACTTTAGATGAACAGCATGGTTTTATTTTGCAGAATGACTGGTAGTTAACATATATAATCATTTTTATAATTGCAATTTGTATTTTCCTCCAAAACTTAGGTTTAGCCGAACTCCCCTTGCTAGAAAACATTGAAGATACCTTAATGAAAACAATTGCCCTTTGCCAGAGGAATTCACATAATTTAGACCAGCAACAGCGAGAGGTAAGGTAATAAAATGTATCTCTAAAATCAACAAAGGCGTCTGCATCTCCTGAAACTTTCTCTTCACGTGCTTCTTCCTTTCCCCATCTGTTGGGTACTGATAATGTCTCCAGCAGCCATTGTTTTCCTCTGCCTTGTGCTGTTCTTGCAGGGGTTCAGGTTTTAAACCCACAAGAGATAAATCCTCACTTGTAAGGGTGAAGCACAAAATAAAGTAGATATCAGCAGTGGAGAAGCAAAGGAGGCAACATCGTTTCCCCCAGTTTAGCCCCAGTTGAAATTTTGGCGTGAGTATCTGTCAGACACTAAAGGCACAGTTAGGTTTGAGCCAACTTTATGGTGGCACAAAGCTGACGCTGCTGTCACTGTGGCTCTGGAATATTGCCGTTCTGAATACTTTTCACAAATCCTGAATTTAAGGTCAGCTTGGTCTCTGAGGGGCAGAGGCGGTACAGCTTGGTTGAGCTGTCGCAGAGAGAACCAGGTTTGCCTGTCTCCTTGTACTGAGGTTGCGTTTCCATTTTGCCAACATCGGTGCCATAGAAGGCATCTTTACTCCTAAGGTTATCTGTAACTTATGTAACTGAACTCAGAACTGAAAGCATTGTTCTGATGTCTGAAGAGATGGCATGTCTGGAAGTCAAGAATTCTGTCATTTCTTCTGAGCGTTGTGCTGTGTATGAGGCGACCTGCTCGGTTTCTTCTCTTTTAAATGATCTTACTGTGCAACAGATAGATAGCTGCTGTGTTTTACTGGTGTCTGTGTGTCCGCCCTGAGTGCCAGTGGCCTTGCCTGCCAAATTGGATCGATTTGAGTCAGTGTGTGCCCTCCTGCTGCTTCCTGTTCCACCTGGCTGGAATGGCTTTGTTGATGCCCAAGCAAGATTTGACTCTGGTCACCAAAGGAAAGACCAGATTCCCCCATACAATTTGCACAACTCCTGTATACTGCCTGGAAAATTCAGGTGCCCCTTTCCAGCTGGGCAGTCTCCACACCAGGGAGTTTGCATCTCATATGAAGAAGTAGTTGGGGACTGAATGCAGTAAAAGTAGATTGTTGTCACAATTCCAGTAAAGAAATAAGTGAGAATGAAGAAGAAGGAGCAACAGGAGCCGAAGATCTTCTGTGCTCAGACCCCAATCAGATAGTGTCTTGGCCTAAGATAAGAGCAATCTAGACTGAAAGCAGATCTCTGAGTGTTTTGCTCTGAGGTTATTTTAACATGTTTCAGTTCTGTTCCATTGGAGTCATGAGAAATGTAGTTCTGTTTTTCAGACTGTGGAAGCGAGTCTTTGGAAACGGACTCCGGTCACAGCTCATTTTTAGTGCTGCTGTGTTCTTACTGTTTTTTCCCTCACTTTTGATTTTTTTCAGGCCCTCTGGTTTCCCCTGCTCGAGGCTATGATGTCCCCACAGAAATTATCTGGTTCTTCACAGTGTCGATACTCCGAATGTAAGTATTTTGGCTTTTGTGACCCCTAATATTAATCAAAGTCTGTGTGCTGTCTCTCCTCCTCTACTAAATGAACAGAAGAAAAGCAATTTCGTTGCTCAGTTCCTCAATTTTCTGCTCCCGCAGTGGACTGGAACTGCAGTGGCTGTAGGACTGAGCTCAGGTTGGGCGTCTGGTAGGCTGAAGCTGTCAGACAGATACTTTTGGGTTTCTTCCTGGGAGGACCCTACCTTAGCCTCCGCTTACAAGGTGGTTCCATTGAGGATGGTCTCTTTGAAAAAAATGAAGTGCCCTAAGTGTGCAAAGGCTTTCTAGGCTGTAAGTGGGTTGCAGTCTGCACTTTCGGGATTTCCTACATAATGCACTGTAGTCTTCCATGCCTGGCCTTTTTGTACGCTTCCCCCTGCTCCCATCTATTTTATATAAAATCAGTAGAACTTCAACACACCAGCTAAATTCTCCAGGTCTAGTGCTCTGAACCTGTTGTGGGTGACAGCAGCAGACACTGGGAGACTTAAGACCAGTTAAAAAGGGGTGTAGGTACTGTGGTCTTGGGGCAGAATAACGTCTTTTGCCCTGTGCTGCACAGCGACTGTAGTTGTGCGTGGTTAAGGTTCACAGCATATTGTAAGTAGGCGTGGTGGTTATCGTGCTGTCTGTCCTCCCTCTGTGTCCTTCCAGTGAGAGTTAGCTATAGCTGGACTCCTGGGGACAGTCTTGTAGAGCTCAGTAACCCAAAAATAAAAATCGCCCTTCTTCCCTTAACTCATCTTTTCCTCTGAATTCAGAATGTCCCCTAGGTTATCCATTTTTGGGCGCTAAGGCCTGCAGAAAAGTAATCATCTGAAGTGATACCAGAAATGCTGAGAGGACAATACACTTGGATGCTGCATAGTTCTCTTGTTTTCATTCCCCATGCGCATACTTCCCAAACTGCTCTAAGTAGCTCACAAAGAAGCTGAATCGATGGGTCCATGCATATCTGAATATTGGCTTTTACTTTGGGGAACTGGGGATCTAAGAACAAGTTGCATGCAAAGATTAATGCTAGGAAGTTTTAGAGTCTGTGGGAATGTAAGACAGGTATGGCATCCAACTTGGGTTTTGGTAGCAGTAGGAAAAGTTAATGACAGTGCTACAAAGCAAGTCTCAATGTGAACGCTTAGGTAGGCTGCGGGAGGGGAACAGAGAGGCATTGCGATATTGAAAACTTCTAACTGTACTTTCTGATACAAAAAGCTGTGTGTGCTTAGCGCAAAACATGCAGAAGAAAAAATATAAAAGCCATTTTCAAACTGGAAAATATGAACTGAAAACTCTTCATCTGTAAGACTGATCTCTCTTCACTTCTTGAATCCTAATGAACCACTGGTGGCTTTTATGTTTGCTATTTCAGCTTTGAAGAGTTTGACAATGCAAGTGCTGAACAACATGGCTGCATTTATTGCTCTTCCTTCTATCCTGCAGAGAATTCTACAGGTGAGTTTCTAAAGAGAAGCAGCTTTTACCAGGCTGTGCCACTCAGTTATTGGGAAGAGCAATTGCCAGGTCATTAGGGATCAGATTAGCTAATTGTCTGGTTCAAAGTATTTCAGTAAAAGTTCAGTTGGTGAGATACAAGTTGGAAAAGCTGATAGAATGACCCTGGGAGACTTGACAGTCTGAGGAGACATGGGAGCACATAGACCTATGAGCAGATAATTGAGGTAAACTCTACAAACCAATTAAATATTATCTCAAAGGTTGCAATTACTTTAAACTGAAACTTAGCAGTCTTAGGAGTAAAGCCACAATAAATTTTGTGAAACTTGGAACTAAATTTGTTGAAAGCCATTTAGCATTTGTAGGCTTTGGAGAAAGATCACGACTGGGCCATTTTGATTGATGGTGCAGTGTATTTTAGAGATGTTTGTTAGTGAGCAGCAAACATCTTGTAGAAGAGCTGACAGGATCTTGGGTTGAGTTGATCACAAGCGGATATGATTTGGTAATTTGCAAAACAGACAAAAATTGAGATTGGGATTTAATAGCAAACCTTGATCAATGCAGAAAATGAATTAGAGAAATTGTCTGCCTTGTGGAGTGGAATGATTGAAAGGCTGAGAAAGTGTTGAATTACTCTTCAGGGTTTCTATTCCAGATGAGAGAAGAAAATGTAGAAAAGGGCTTACAGGCTTCACGGGGTGAACACACATTTCCAGCAACCTGTTAGTTTGATCTTAATGTTATACACAATCTTGGATTTTGGAAAAAAATCATAATTAAAGATGGTGAAAGATGTTGTAAAAGAGTGGATAGAAATGGTGAGCAAACGAAATGTGGTTTTATCAAAGGTAAAAAGTGTCAAGCAAACTTAATGGCTCTTCAATAACTGATTTTGTCTAGTTTTAACCAGGTCATTAGATACAGTTTCCTATCGGGCTTTGTTTGATGTTTTAACGTAGGCAGGAAATGATAGAGGAGCTGTGAGTAAGTGGGGAGGTTGGCAGCGAGGCTGTCCTGGGTTCTGTTGAGAATTACCAGAATGGAGTGAGAGGCAAAACCAGTGACCGCTGTGAAGGTAACGCCGCTGGCAGGTATGGTGTGGAGGAAGATGCTCTTCTCCCTTGGGATGAATAGATATTCTTCTTTGCACTCTGCAAATGTTTCATCCCATTTCTGTTCTTACAGACTCTTTTGGCAGAAATAGAAAACCCCTTCTCTAGAGGTTGGCATTCATGTCCTGAAGGCAACAGAAAAGTGAAATGCATTTGTGAGTCGTAGAGGGAAGTGGTTGGTGTGAAGGCACTATTTAAAGCAGCATGTGCAGCTCTGGTACCTGCGTTTGGAGGCAGGGGGAAATTGCTCCTGCTCGTTCCATTTCCCTGGTCAGCCTTACAAATTCAGTCTGACAAAGTAGAGATTTAAAAAGGCAGATGTTTTTGTACAACTAGAGCAAAAACTGGGGAGAGATGATGACTACTTGAAATGGATTCAGAGAGGAGGACTGAATTCCAGGTAAAGAACATTACTACGAGAATTTTGTAAAATAGGAGGAGTATTTGGTACCTGGTAGCTTTTTTTTGAAAATAGTGTTGTAAAACTCATTAGAAGATCCTATGGAAGGGAAGGTGGTATTTATTTACAGGATCTCTAAATAAGTTGACTTTGCCTCTTAACACTCATTTTTTAAATAGATTTCATTCACTCACTCGCACACACATATTTGCAAACACTTAAGGTGTAGAGGAATGAATGATCTTACCTGGGTTGTTTGTGGACACTAGAGAGGGTGTCAGCCCCTCACTGCCTCTGTCGGGTTCCTCTGATGGTGACAGCTTAGTTACGTCCTTTAGAAGTTCCTGGCTGTTATAAGGTGGATTTTTGCCTCTGAAACTCACTTAATCTTCTGTAAATCATAGGCCAGATTGCTGCACATTTTGTTTTCCCTTGTTTGGGCCCTGGGTTTGAAATACATGGCTGTAGTCTGTTCTCCTGTTGGGCTAACAGAAAAATGGTGCGTGATACTCTTCAAACTTGTCATCCTCCTCGTGTTAAGACATGGGGTCTTCCACTGATAACCTCGGTGCTGGGCTCTTACCAGTCTGGTGCCTTCAGTGCTTGACACCCTCCTGAGCTTTGCAGCTGGCAACAGTGTCCTTTGTTACCAAGACAGGCAATTTGTTTAACCTTTTGTTCTTGTGCTTGAAACTACACATTTCTATTCACACCAACCTTTATTTCTGGATTTTTGGGATTGCGTTGCTCTAGGTCACTTTTACTTGTGTGTTTGTAGCTGTGTTGTATTGAACTATTGCTTCAGGGTTTGCACTGGATGCCTGTGGGAGGATTTCTATGGGTTTTATTTTGGTGCACAGCTTGGCCCTTGGAAGAATGTTGCTTTGAATTCAGCTGGGAACTTGATGTTGGGAATAGTGATAAGTACGTCTTACTGCGGGGCCATGTCTTTGAGTGCCCAGCCTAAACGTTCAGGGGTTCTGAACCCTTGCCATGTTTGGGATCAGGAAAGAAACTCCCCCTGTGTTAGACAGCAGGGAGCACAGGATTTTTTGCCTCCCTGTGTAGTGTGACCTGTCATCTGCTTCCTTGGTTTATCTGGGAATGCCATTTCAGTGCCCTGCGGGGAAGAATGACAACATGGCATGCATACATGCTGTTTCCCCAGAACACTGTCCCAACAGCCTGCTCAGCTAGAAAGATCTCCATTTTGTCAGCCCTGGGTGGGTGTCCCTTTTGCAAAGCTATGTCGTTGCTCTTTGAAGCCATGTAAAATTCTAAGCCCTGGTGCCAAACCATTCTGTCTTGGCTCTGAGCGGTATGTAGGGCCTCGTTCAAAATTGTTGATGTGCCACCTTAACTGTGACCATAAGTAAATTCTTAAACCAGCTCTTCTGGGCCCTGGAGAACGTACAGCCTTTCCCAAGCCCTGAGAATATTTCTGTGAAACCCAGAATTGTAAGCGGTGCTTGTTTGAAAATGCCCTCAAAAGCTGTTTCAATGGAGGTTGAGTCTTGGTGGTAGAGCATAGGTGCACTGGAGCTGCAGGTCTGGAAGGCAGAACAGCTGCCCAGGAATTAACGGGGGGATTTTTTGTAAGGTGGATGACATCAATAAACTGAGCTAGATTATCTTGCCTTTTCTGAAAAGGAATTAGAGTATTCCAATTTTAGTGGACTGTTTTTCTTCCTCTTCTGGGCTTAACTGCTTACAGATTATACCTTATGCAAATGTTAACTTTGTGACCAAAATGCTTTGCTAAAGGGCACCTTGCAAAGGGCTGTGACCAGACTCCATAGCTTTCACAGAAAATAGGTGGGCTTCTGGCATCTGCCTGCTGCAGCGTATTAATTCAACTTGATATGGTTGAAGTCATATGAAATAACAGTTGGTATGTTTATGTTCTTGCTCATCCTTAATAACGTTGTAAATTTATTTATTAAATAGGAAGTCTGAAATAACCGTATTAGGAGAGGTACTAGAGGAATCCACTTGAGCATTAAGAATTCCATGTCATTAAGGATGTGAATGCTGTCTGAAGAGGGCTGAAAAGTTGAGTGTTAATTCCCTTTTACAAAGCTGTAATCCTTCATGAATGTTTTGTAAGTAGATGCAGCTGATGCCTCCTACAAAATGGAGAACTGAGGAAGCTAGAAATTTAAAATCTACCTGTAGGAACCCCGACGTGGGGAAGGAAGGGATCTCTAAAAACTGTTCCAGAGTAGAAGGAGAAAGATCTAGAAAGCCTTCACTTGCTTTTTTTCCATCCCTGCTTAGGGCCCTGCCTGTTTTTTCTTTCCAGTCCTGAAGGTCAACGCTGGGATTAGTTTTACGTACAATAGTTGCTCTGTCCTCTTGCAGATGGGACAAGCTGCAAGGGAATGTGTTTTCTGCGTTCATAGTGCATTTACTAGCACAGTTGTGTAAGCACTGTTAGCAAAGGAAGTGCTGTTTCCTGGACCTGGGAAGAAATGGGAAATGGAGGAGGCAGAACTGGCCGAAACGCTGCACGAGCGTCGCTGCCTTGCGTCTGGGCACCTGCCAGATTTTCCTGACCTGTTTGTTGGTAGCAGCACTGGGCAGTGAGTTTGGCTTTGGCTTTCTGTGCCGAGAATTGCCACGTCCCTGGGGAAATACCAGCCTGGAAACAGTAGCTGTGAGCTGTTCCTGGATTGGTGCAACTGACTGCTATTAATGTGCCATCCCATACAGCATATTTGGAGCGCGCATAAATTCCAAACCGAGACAAATTTTATATGTTGGAATTAATGAAACACATTCCTCCATAAAAGTAATTGATCCCACAAGGCTCTTGTGAACTGTAAATTTTATGGGGGCTGAAATCACCAAATGGGAAGAAAGTGTTTTAACTTGCTGGAAATGTTACATTACATACGTCTCTGGATTTGGTGCTGAAGGCAGGTAGACAGCTGCAACCCAGGCCTGCGAAGCAGTAATGGCTGCCAGCAGGAAGTGAGCAGGAGCTTCGCCGCTCGCCCTTGACTGCCAGGCTCGCTATCAGGCTTTGCTAGACCCCATGGCTCCTCCTTGGAGAAAAGTCCATTCTCTTCCTACCTGCCATTTTTTGAGAGATCATCAGGCGTGACTTGAGAAAAAATGAGCAACTGAAAGTCATCCCTCACTCACGTTCCTCCTCTGCAAAGCTGTAGGTGGCTCTTTTATTCCTCTCTCTTCGTATCTCCTCTTCCTCCTCTATCTCTATCCAGACAAGAAACAAGTTGCTTTGAAAGTCTCTACTTGCAGCTTGGGAAGTTGCTATATGTAACTGGCTGAATCTGTACAGTTCGAGAGTTACCTGTTTGGGTTTCCTTGGCCATATACTGGAGTGCTTTACAAAAGTGAGTATCTGGTGGATAGAAAAAGAACTTGCTCTGTGTTATGGATCATGTACATCCTGTGTTGGAAGTCCGGAGTTCGCTGTTGCCCTCCATAATTCATATGGTGACTCAGTGCAGTGCACTTTCCATGCTGTTGCTTTTAAATTATGCACGCAGAAAGAAAACTTAGTGTTGTTTGAGGTGGTACTGTTCACCAAGGGAAAAAGTCGCCTCTGCAGTATGTCAAGCTCTTCTGTATATTCCAAATCTACATCTGGTTTTGACTCAAGTGCTGTTACTCGGCACTCTTTTTATTTAGACTTGAATGTTGGTGTTTCTGCCTGTCACGTTTCCTCTGAAGACTGTTCAAAAATTGCCTGACTTATGTTCCACAGCTGGTTTGTTGCTCTCTCTGGGTAATCTTGCAGTGGAACTTCCATGCTACTTTAGTCATCTTTGTCAACTTGCTTTTTCACTCTTGATTCTCCTTGCTCTCCCTCGCTTTCAGTCCAGCATGGAATCAGCCTTGCTCCTACTCCTTTTACCATTCACCTCATCAGAGCTTGTTTGTTCAGCTCGTCCTGTTCTCCTTTCCACCCTGTCTCCATCAGTTTTCTACTCTCTAGGTTAGTTTCCTTTTCACACCTTGCCAGTCTGTTGCTGTTTTTTGCCAATGTCTTGCCCTTTCCACCAGTCAGTGCTCTCAGCTTCTGGCAGGTTTCCACCAGTATCCTTCCACTGCCTCCCAGCAGGGCAAAATGCCTTTTTCCAGGTCCAGTTCAATGACTGCCTGTCAGTCTCTGGGATTCGTGTGTTACACAAAGACCGTTTGCTCCGATCCTCTTTTGAGGTGTTTCTGAATAGGCTTGTTCTGAGTGAAGGCGTGTGCGTGCCTCGCTGGTGCCAGTTTGGGGTGGGGAGGGCACAGCCTTGCTCTTTTGCAGATCAGACTGGCTGAGCCTCAGGGGTAGAGCAAAGCTGGGCTGTGTGGTGTGGCTCACACCACCGCAGGAGCCAGTAGTAGATCCTGCTACTAACCCGACTCCTCTTCCTTGCTTCCCGCTTCTGTTAAAGACACAAAGACTGGCTGGATCCCAGCCGGTTAGCCAACGGCTTGCAGGGCATCTTCAGCAAAACATCGCTGTGTAGCATTCTAGTGTGACCCTGCTGCTGCGAAGACAAGCAGGAGGAAGCTGTGTTCCTGGCACATGTGTGTTGGAAAGGGTGCCATGTTGCATGCTGGCAGAGGCAGGGCACCTCTACGACTGCATGGCAAGGTCTTTCAGGGTCAGTTCTGCCCAGGAGACACTAGTGCTGGTGGCTGCTGGTGCTTGCGGCCACTGGGAGCTGTTAGCGAACTCTCGCTGTGCCAGTGGTTGGGCAGAGACATTGGTTTGGTCCAGTGTGCCCCAAGCCAGAGCCTGCTGTGTTGTGGGGCAGGGCCTGGCACAAGGGAAGGGCCTCGCAGAAGTCTGCCAGGGCTTTGGCCACCTCTGCCCGTTTGAGAGGCTGTGTGCTGTCACGGAGAGCAGCTCCCAGAGGGCTCCTTGCTAAGCTCACCCCAGAACAGGGAGATGCAGCTGGACCAGGGCTCCTGTCCTGCACTGAGCGGTGCTTCAGAGGGGGCCAGGGTGGGTGTGGAGAAGGGGATGTTTGGTCTGGAGTAGGGCAATGACTTGTACCACAACCCTTCACTTTTGCTGCTGAGACACGGAAATAAAGCTGCTCAGGGCACGTGCAAATCATCCCCGCAGCAACAGAAGAGCCTTGGGCCCCTGCTCCCTAGATGATGATCTGTCATCTGGGATTCAAGACCCGGATTGCCCGGGATTCCTGCATACTGCTGTCCCTGCTGGGTCTCTGTGCCTTCAGCCTGCAGCTGAGGGGATGCTGCGTGAGCTTGGGGGTGACCTGTGGATGCAGAGGCTGAGGAGTGAATTACCCTCTGACCTGGGTAAAAGCAGAGGGGCAGCGTGGGGCTGGGAGCCCGGCCGGCGGCCCAGGAGCGCGCTGCCCAGCAGACCCCCCTAGCAAGCGGCGTTCAATACCTCCTGTGTCACCGCAGGGTATTTCCTCCCGTTTTCTTCCATGTTCCTCAAATGCGCTCTCCAGTCAGCTCTTGCATCTCCTGAATGAAGTTTCCAAGGTCATGTTTGAAGCCTTTTGACGCAAGCACAGTAATTAGTATTGATGTTGGCATCTACTCAGTTTTGCTAATTACCAGTTTTCCCATCAATACACGGGATTATTCTGCCGTCCTTGCGCATGTACAACTTCTTTAAATCTTGAGTCATA